>VZTT01048402.1:0-13724 GCA_013400855.1 Buphagus erythrorhynchus
ATATGGAAAACTGAATATTTATGTGATATTTTGCATATTTCTGTGTTTAATCAGGAATATTGGAAGTGTGCAACTTTTGCACATTGTATAAAATTCTGAAATATTTCTATAATATTTTGCATATTTCTGCATAAATTTAGGCACTGTTGATGAGCTATTTTTTATATTTACATATTTATTTTATATATTTTTCTATAAAATCACTCAGGTCTGCCCAATGCCCCACTCTGGCACCTCACTGTCAGAACTAAATTCCATGTTTTTACCTCTTTTTCTTCCAGTCTCTCCCCAGCTTCTCATTGCCAGGAACATCCTTTGTGCCACAGAGGAATTCCTGATTTTCCTAGACCAAGGCAATTCTGAAACACAGAAACCTGGGTGTGAGCACGGGTGGCTCCGGTGTCTGGATTTCCCTTTGTGTCAATATTTTTGGAATTAATAGTCCTAGTGGTGATCTGAAATTTAAAAATTCCATGTTTTCCACCTGTCCTCTAAAATTCCTCAAATACCTGGCTGGAGCTCAGGATTCCTGAGCCGTGTTCCGTTAAAGGGAAAAACAGGATCCTGCTTCACCGGACAAAGGATTTAGGGGGGTTTAGGGGCTGGAATCCCTGATTTTCAGTGGAGGAGCCCCAAGGTTTGCAGCACAGAGCTGGTGAGCTGCAGGGAGCGAGCGGTGCGGATCAAACAGCCCCCACCCCCGGCTCCATCTGCCCCTGGATCCTGCATTCCTGCCGCCCTTTCCTACAGCTGCTGCTAAAAATAACGGAGGCACGCGGGCTGGGCGCTGGGGCTCGGCTCCGGTTGCTCCCCGGGCAGCGGGCGGGACCGGCACCGGCACTGGCACTGGCACCAGCACTGGCACCAGCACCGGCACTGGAACCGGCACTGGCACCAGCACTGGCACCAGCACCGGCACTGGCACTGGCACCGGCACCGGCACTGGCACCGGCACTGGCACCGGCACCAGCACTGGCACTGGCACCGGCACCAGCACCGGCACCAGCACCAGCACCAGCACCGGCACCGCTGCCCCGGGGCTGCCCTGCTGCCAAAGCTGCGCTTAGGCAGCTCCGGTTCCTCCCGCACAGCCAAACTCACCGGCTTTAGCAGAAATGTCGAGGTGGCAGGACACACAGATGGGGCTTTCCTAAGGTTCAACAGGGAATATTTTCCCCTGAAATACAGAATTCCTGAAGGAACCAAAACCTGAGTGGTGATTTCCATGTCTGAGCCAGAGTCTTCTGCGTCCGAGACAGAGTTTTGGCAGCTGGCCTTGCTCTTCGGCAGCTAACACAAATGTTGGTTTTAAAGATAAACTCTTCAAATGGTTGAATTTGGAAATTCCATAACCACCTCAACTTTCTCCTGGCATCAGCAGGAGAAGCAGAGCCAATATTCCCATTTTTCATATAAGTATGGGTCTGTGCTCATCACCTGGCGCCGTCTTGGTCAAAGGACGCATGCATGGGTCTTTCCCAGGGGCTTAAAGGGAAGTTTTTCCTCTAAAATTCATAATTTCTGAAGAAACCAAAACCTGAGTGGTCCAAAAGTGGCCGAGACAGTGATTTTCATGTCAAAGCCAAAGTTTTGGCAGCTGAACCATATGTTGGTTTTAAGGATAAACTCTCCAAGTGCTTGAATTCCCAAATTCTATAATGACCTCAATTTTCCCTCTCTGCCCCTTCCCATTCCCTCCCTGCTTGCCCCTCATTTTCTTTAACTTTTTCTGGATTTCTCTGCGTTTCCCACAGGAAGATTGTAGGGAAGATAGATGAGGATGGAGATGGATTCGTGACAGTGGAGGAGCTCAAGGCCTGGATCAAGTTTGCCCAGAAGCGCTGGATTTACGAGGATGTGGAGCGCCAGTGGAAGGGCCACGACCTCAACGAGGATGGGCTGGTTTCCTGGGAGGAGTATAAAAATGCCACCTATGGATATATCCTGGGTAGGTCCTGCCTCTTGGGATGAGCCTTTCCTGGAGCCAGCAGCTGAGATGTCCTGCTCTGCTTTGGGTCACCAAGGGTCAGCGGGGTGGAGGTGGATCAGGGTGGGCTTGTGGCTCAATGGTCAGTGGGTGGTCATGGGTCAGGATGGGCTTGGGGAGTGATGGTCAGTGGGATGGACACAGATCTGGATGGGGTTGTGCTGGAGGGGGGGTTGGGGGCCTGGATTGAGGAGGCCCAGAGGAAGTCTGTGGTTGAGAGTGTGGAGCTGTGGTGGGCTGGCATTTGCTGGCCCAAGATGGATTTGTCCCCTGGAATAAGCACAGGAATACAATGTAGGGCACGGCCTTGGTATATGTGGGGCCAGCTGGAGCAGATGTCCCCAAACTGTTACACTTTAAAACCTCCAGAACTCTCCACATTGACCTCCTGGTGGCATTAACAAAGAGAGATCCAAGCAAAAGGACCCAAAATACATGGAAATCTCCCCAAGGGGACATCTACACACTCCACACCCCCCTTTTCCCCTCTGCAGCCACACTTGGGCATTATTAACGTCCCTGGTGACAAGCACAGCTCTGGGCTGAATCCAGGTGATTTTGGGATTAATGGCTTGTGGGAATGGGGGTTTCTGGCCCTTTGGAATTCCTGGCTTGTGGGGGAATTTGGGACCTGCAGGTGGAACCCACTGATCTGCTGCTGTGGAGACACCTTGGAGTGTCCATTGTGTCCCTAAACCGACAAAACCCATTAGCAGAGATTTCAATCACTTTCCCTTGTGCTGGGAGCAGTGTTAGACCCCAGGGCTTGGGGATTTTGGGACACGTACTGGGCCAGCAGTGTGGCATCCCTGACATCTCTGGGAGTGAGAGAAGCAACAGCTCTTTTGGGGTTAAAACCTTCAACCCTCGAGCCCTGTGCCAGCTCTGGCCTCCAGCACTGTAGACTGGCCTGTGTGGAGGAGCTGCAGCTCTGGAGTGTTGAATCCGCTCTAATTTCCTAAATATTGCCAAAAATAGTCAAACTGCTCTGCGAGATGTGCAGAGGGGGAGCTGCTGCACAGGAGGCTCATCCATCTCCCTTGGGATTGGGGAGGATCTGGATTTGCTATGCTGGTGGCCAGGGAAGACACCCTGGGCTGGGGCAGCACTTCCCAAACCTCCCTTTGCCATGGATTTCTGGGGTCTGGTCTAATCTGCCCAAGATGCTAATCTGTGTAAATCCAGCCTGGAAGGGGGCAGAGAGGTCCTGGGAAGGGTTTGAGCACTGTCTGAGGAGTCTGGAGTGGCATTTAGGACCTGCAGGTGTTGGATAGGGAAAAGCCTCAATGAGAAAACCCTGAATTAATGGAGCCCCCTTAACGAGCTGAAGGAGAAGTTCCTGCAGTCAGAGCAGCCGTGGGGAGTGCCCAGCCCCCGGCACAGCCCTTTCCAAAGCTGGAGCAGCTCTGGAGGCCGAGTGCCCTTGGCAGGCCCTGGTGGAGCCTCGGCTCGTGCTGCTCCCACATACTTGTGTCCTTACGGAGTGCCGGGAGGATCCTGCCTCGCGCTCTGGCTCCGGCTCCTCTCGGCAGGAATTGCTTTTCCACAGCTCCTTGCTGCTGAAATGTTCCCCTGTCTTCTCCTCGCTCCCCTTCCTGGCCAGAGAGGGGCTGGAATGCCTCTGGAAGTGCCTCCTGAGTGTTGACCCGTGGCCAAGGGATGCACGGGGCCAGGCATCGCCCTCAGCTGCTCTGGAGGGTCCAGAGGGTGGTGTTTTATCAGCAAAATGAGGTGCTGGGAGTGGCTTTATTAATTAATTGATTACGCACCAGGATGAGTCACCGGGTGGCCGCCAGAAGTGTCACAGAGCAGTGTGGGGTTCTGCTGGGGGGAGTCCTGGGAAACAGGGAATGTTAAGTGATAAATGTCCAAGAGCTTCATCTGAGACTGGAAATTCCTTTGAAACTCCCTTCAAAATCAGAGTATTATCATCATCATCATCATCAATCCTCATCAATCAATCAATTATCATCATCATCATCAGTCCTATTTTTGTTAATTCCTCAATCCCATGATAGGATCCTAAACCAGGAATGCTTGTCCCAGGAGACAAGATGTTGGGTTGAGTTTGTGGCTTTGCTGCCATACTCTGAGCAATACCCTGGCTCTGTCTCCTTCCCTTCCCTCTGCTCCCCTAAACCTCTCAGCCCAGGGACCAAGACAGGAAGTGACTTTGGGGGCTTTGAGAGGGTTTAACCCTTTTTAACCCACCTTTCCCCCCCCATCACTCCCCCATCAAACCCATTAATTATCCCAACAGCAATTAAGGAATTGTCTGTTAATGGTGCTGGCCCTGAAGGTCTCCTTGTTTGGGGCTATGCTGCTTCTCAAGGCAAAACCTTGGGAACAGAACAGGGTATTTGGGATTCATTCTGCCCTACAACTGCCTTAAAGTCCAAATCTTTGGATATTTAATGGATGTTCCAGAGCTCCTTAACCCTGAGCCCCTTAGTCCAGGGCTCCCCAAAGCCTGCCTTTTGTCCCAGGCAACAGAGCAGGGACATGGGGACTTTTGTACCCTCTTATTAGATTGAGCCTGTCTCTGGTTTAACTTAATGGGAGCGTGGCAGTGTCCCCCAGGATCCAGGGGATCCCCCACATTCTCCAGGGCTGCTGGACGCTGCCTGCCCCGTGTCCTGGAACTCCTCTGCTGCTGCTGCTGTGCCAAGTGGCCACGTGTGGCCCATGGTCCCACCCGGCCGATGCCTCCTGGCCCTGCTGCAGCCCCGGCAGCCAGTGAGATCCCCTTACACATTCCCCTCCCAAAATAGTTCAGGTTGAGCCTCTGGCCGTGCCGGCCAAACCCCCCGAGCCCTGTCTTTTGGGGCCTCTCCCTGGGAACGTCATGATCCCAGGGCTTCTGCAGCTCCTCCTCCTCCTGGGAGTGGTGGCTACAACTGAGCTCTTGTTGGCAAAGCGTTGGGAGGTTGTGCTGAGAGGGAGGAAGTTGAGTTGAGGAGTTTGAGGTTGGGTCTAGGATGCTGAGGTTGCATTGAGGAAGTTGAGGATGAGAAGGTTGTGTTCAGGAGGTTGAGGTTGGGTTTGGGTGAAGGTTGATGGGTTGAGGAGATTAAGGTTGTCCTGAGGTTGCAGTTGAGAGGAAGTTGAGGTTCAGTAGAGGAGGCTGAGTTTGAATTGAGGTTGAGCTGAGAATGTTGAGTTGGGTTGAGGTTGGGTCGAGGTTGTGTTGGTGGTTACCATGGTCCTTGCCCTGCCTGAGCTGACCCAGGTGCTCCCTGTGCTCGCTCCCAGATGATCCGGACCCCGACGATGGCTTCAATTACAAGCAGATGATGGTGCGGGACGAGCGGCGCTTCAAGATGGCCGACAAGGACGGGGACCTGGCGGCCACCAAGGAGGAGTTCACGGCCTTCCTGCACCCCGAGGAGTACGACTACATGAAGGACATCGTCGTGCAGGTGGGGCCAGCACAGGGGCATTTGGGGAAGCTCTGGTGACGGGTGGTCACTGAGGGGCAGGAATTGCTCACGGCGGCATTTTCTTGCAGGAAACCATGGAGGACATTGACAAGAATGGCGATGGTTTCATTGACCTGGAGGAGTACATTGGTGAGACACTGCTGCTGCTGCTGCTCTGTGTCCTGTCTGTGTCCCCTCAGAGTCCCCATCCAGTGGGAGCCACTGCCACCATGTCCTTCCCAGCCCTCCCCCTCACAGAAGGTTTTCTCTCTCTCAACTTCCACCTGCCCCCCACGCACCATCGAGGATTTTTGGGTGCAGTCATGACCCACGTGGTGCTTTGGGATTTTGGGGATGGATTTAGGGAACTCAAGGCTTTGGGTCAATCCTTGGGATGGGGACAGGGCCGTGGGGCTGATCCTTCTGCTGCTGTCCCCAGGTGACATGTACAGCCAGGACGGTGACGCTGATGAGCCTGAGTGGGTGAAGACGGAGCGGGAACAGTTTGTGGAATTCCGGGACAAGAACCGGGATGGGAAGATGGACAAGGAGGAGACCAAGGATTGGATCCTGCCCTCGGACTACGACCACGCCGAGGCTGAGGCCCGGCACCTCGTCTATGAGTCCGACCAGGACAAGGTGAGCCAGCAGCTCTGGGGGGATTTTGGGAGCGGGATGGGAGGAGTGGGGAGATGGATGGGAAGATGGTGGGATGGGGAGATGGCGGGATGGGAAATAGCAGGCTGTGGCAATCCCTGCAGGACGGGAAGCTGACGCGGGAGGAGATCGTGGACAAGTCAGACCTGTTCGTGGGCAGCCAGGCCACGGACTTCGGGGAGGCGCTGGTGCGGCACGACGAGTTCTAGCCTCGCTGGCTAGTTCTAGCCTCCATGGCTAGTTCTAGCCTCGACGCCTGCTCATGGGCTCCGTCCCTCGCCGAGGCCGCTCCTGCCGCGGAGAAACCCCATCCCGGCTCCCGGGGACGGGGCTCGGGAAAGCCACACTCCCCCGGCACCTGGGGCTCGTCTCGTCGTGGGTTTTCCCCGGATTTTAATGACTTTTGGGTTATTTTTGTATGTTTTGGTTTTACCACGTGTGGAAACAGCTGCCCTGGCGTGGGGGCAGCGACAGGGCTGCCCGGGGCTGCAGGGCCTGGGGGCCTGGGGGGGAGTGGGAAATTCACAGAGGGATTTGGGTTGGAATTGCAGTTGGAATAAAAATTGGAATTGGAATTGGAATTAAAGTTGAAATTAAAATTGGAATTTGAATTGGATTGAAATTTGAATTCAAAATTGAATTGGAATTAAACATTGAAATCAAAATTAAAAACTGAAACAGAAGCTGAATTGGACCCAAATAAGTGAAATTGAATTAAATGGAAACACTGATGTGAAATTGGAATAAAAAGTGAACATTGAAATGAAAATTCAAACCCAAGAAAACCCCAAAAACCATCAGAGCAGCAGCAGGACCCAGGGGGTGACCCAGAGGTGACCCCAGGGAGGTTGGACCCTCCTCTCCTGTGGCTGCCCCTGGGATCTGGGCAAGACCCTTCCCCCCAGCCCCACTCCAAGTGCCTTGAACCCCCCAGACCTCTGGGGGAGGGCCTCATCCCACCATCCCACCCCACTCTGGGACAATTCCCAAGGTTTTCTCTCTTACTTGTTGTTTGCCCCCCTGCAGCCTCCAGAGCTGCGTGGAGTCGGGCCCGACCATCTCCAAATTCCCAGGTTTTCCCTTAAATCCTTTCCCAAAGGTTTCCAAGGGCTGACTGGGTCCTCCCATCTCCTCCTTCTCCTTCTGCTCCTACTTTTCCTCCCCTCCCTAAATCCAGTGGTAAGTGGGTCGGGAATACTGCCCCATGCAGGGCTTGGGAATCTGGGGTTGCTGGGGGTGATCTGGCAACATCGGGCTTGGTTTTGAACACCAGGGATGATTTGGGACAGCAGAAGTGATTTTTGGAACCCTGGGAAAGCCTCTGGAGCAGCCACTCAGCCCCACAACAGCCCCTCTCCTAACACCCCCCCCACCCAGCCATGAGGATTTGGGGCCCTGGGACAATTCCAGCCATGGATTTTTCGCCTCCTCCAGGTTTATTCCTCGGTTTTCTCCTCAGGCTGATTGAAGGGATCCGGATCGGTTGGAACTCAATAAACCTGATGGGCCGAGGGGGATGGACCCCAATTCCCTGTTTGCCCCTAAACTGGGATCTGGGGGAGCCCCCTTGGACTGAGCCAGAGGGTTCAGACAGTGGTGGGAACTGGAGGGTGTGGGGAGACACGAGGCCTGTGGGAGTCCTGCCTCTGGAGCTCGGGGGGCTCAGCCCCGCGGAGGGAATCCAGCCCCATGGATGGGGGGGCTCAGTCCCACCCCCACCCCACAGATGGATTTGAGTAGCTGCATCCCACCTCCCTGCGCTTGCTGCATGTGAGGCCTGAGGGGGACAAGGGGACAGAATCCCACCATGGCATCACCGAGGAGCACAGCCACCTCCAGGGCCCCATCCTGCCCCCCTGTGGGGCACAGTTTCCCCTGGGACCCGCCCCACCCAGCTGTGGAGCACAGCTCCCCCTGGGATCCCCCATCCTGCCCTGCCATGGGCACAGCTCCCCCTGGGATCCCCCATCCTGTCCTGCTGTGGGGCACAGCTCCCCCTGGGATCCCCACCCCACCCAGCTGTGGGGCACAGCTCCCCCTGGGATCCCCACCCAGCTGTGGGGCACAGCTCCCCCTGGGATCCCCCATCCTGCCCTGCCGTGGGGCACAGCCACCACCAAGACCTCCATCCCACCCAACCATGGGGCACAGCCAGCTCCATTCCCCATTCCCCCCCTGCTGTGGGGCACAGCTGCCCCTGGGGTGCCTGTGCCGTGGGTCCCAGGTGCTCAGTGGGTCCCTGTTGCGCTCAGACCGCGGCCATGGTTTATTGTCCCACCCGCGCTACATCCTAGGCTGGCCGGGGCCCCCGGGGCAGTGCCGGCCCCACGGTGGGGTGGCCGGGGGGCAGCCGGGGGTCCCGGGGGCTGGGGCGGTGCCAGAGCCCCTCAGCTGGGGCCGACCTGGCTGGAGGACACGGAGGAGACCTCGGTGCGCTGGGCCGAGCTGGACACGTCGGAGTCGTCTGACATGGGCCGGCCACACACTGTCTCCATGATGCAGGCGCGGAACTGCGGGGACACAGGTGGCACAGGGGTCACAGGACAGGGGACAGCTCAGCCTGGGGGTCCCACTGCTCCTGTGACCAGCTCTAGCACTATCCTCACACCCTCAGATGCCACGCTGACCCCCCATTTCCTGTCCCTAGGGTTGTGGTACCCTCAGCTGTGCAAGTGTCCCTGGATGTCCTTTACACCCCGCATGCTCCATCCCCGGGTGTCCCTGGTCCCCCAATGTCCTTGGGCACCCCTGTGTGTCCCCATTGCCCCAATGTCTTGTCCCCCTTGCCAGTGTATTCTCATCCACGTGTCCTGCGTATCCCTGGGTGTTCCCCCTGCTCGGGTCCTTCCGAGTGTCCCTTGGGTCTCCTTGGATATCCTTGGGCACCTCTGGATGCCCCCATCACCAGGTGTCCCTGGGTATCCCCTTTGCCCGTGTGTCTGGGCTGTCCCCCCCGTTCCGTGTCCCTGCTGTCCCTGGTGTCACCTGTTTGTTCATGAAGCAGTAGATGATGGGGTTGTAGACGCAGGAGCTCTTGGAGAAGAAGGCCGGGACGGTGACGAGGCGCAGGTCGATGCCGTGCTCACGGTTGTTCACCATGTACATGGCCAGCGCTGCGTAGGGGACGTAGCACAGGCAGAAGGACCCCACCATGACCACGACCATGCGCGACACCTCCCGCTCGGCCTTCTGCGTTGTGGCTGACTCCTGCTGCTGTGCTGCCACCTGTGCCAGCCATGGGGACACCTTGGGCCTGCCCAGGCTGCTAGCCCCCTGCCCCCCTAACCCCCTGCCTGGGCTCCTGACTCTGCCCAGTCCCCTGTGCAACCCTCTGATCCCCTGCCCAGTCCCCTGTGCAGCCCCCTGCCCCCTGCCCAGTCCCCTGTGCAACCCTCTGACCCCCTGCCCAGCCACCTGCCCACGTGCCTCTCTGCCCCCTGCCCAACCTTCTGTCCAGGCAGCCTCCCTTCCCTTGCTGCATCCCTTCATCCCTCCAGTCACTTCTCCCTGCCTCCTGCTCCCATCCTGCCCTCCCTTCCTCCCTCCCTCCCTTCTGCCCCCCAGTCCCTCTCCTCTCNATCTATGTCCCCTGTGCCCCCCGTGCCCCTGAGACTCACGGCCCGCAGGGCGCTGAGCAGCTGGGAGTAGGAGAAGATGATGAGGGAGAGGGGGACGATGAAGCAGAAGATGAAGAGGAACCAGGTGTAGTACTCGCTCTTGTACTTGGTGCCCACCGTGTACCAGTCAGGGCCGCAGGAGCACTGCAGCCCCTCGGGGACATACCTGCAGCACCTGCGCTCAGCCCCTGCTCTGGGGCACCATGTGGCACCGCTGGTGCCCCCACAGCACCCCATGGCACCTCTGGTGCCTCAAGCGCTCACCTGGCACCCCCATGGCACCCCCGCCACCCCTACTTACCACTCCCGGAGCTGTTCTGCACCCTGCCCGCCCCCTGCCCCCCGTGCCTGCCGTGTCCCCACCTGCTCCAGCCGAAGAAGGGGGGGATGGCGACGCCCACGCCGATGATCCAGGTGGCCGCCACGACCAGCAGCGCGTGGCGGGAGTTGAAGCGGAAGTTGCCGAAGGGTTTGCAGATGACGATGTAGCGCTCAAAGGCCAGGAAGGCCAAGGACCAGCCTGTCACCAGCCCTGGGGGAAAAAGGCCACTGGCCTCACACAACCGCCCATGGCCACCAGGGCTACAGGTCACCCCAATTCCCAGAGCCCCCCAGGCCGCTGGGCCACCCCAAGTGCTATGACCCCGGTAAAATGCAGTAATCACCCCTACCTTCAGGCCTTGGTGGTCACCCCCAGATCACAGGCCCATGGCCCTTACCCATTCTGCCACCTTCAGCCCCACCAGACCACAATGATTGCCCCAACTCCCCCAGCCCCAAAAGAACATGATGGTCACCCCCACTTCCAGCTCCACCAGACCCCAGTGGTCACCCCAACTCCTATAGTCCCACCAGCCAACAGTGGTCAACTCCTAAAGGTCCAGAAGGTCACCCCAATGCCTGCACTCCAGCAACCTGTGGTGGTCACCCCAACTCCTAAAGCTTTAGTGGAATGTGGTGGTCAATACTTCAAGCCCTACAAGACCATGGTGGTCACTCCAACTCCCACAGCCCCAAGGAGATCCCTGTGGCCACCTCTGGCCCCAGGAACCCCCAGTGGTCCCTCCATTGTCCCTGGCCCCAGCAGCCCAAGTGCCCCCACGGTCCCCTCATACCTACGGTGGCCCCTGTAAAGCCCTCAAAGGCACACACGTGCTTCCCGAAGACGAAGTATCCCTGGGAGCTGGAGATGAAGACGGTGAAGATGCAGAAGATGCAGCACATGAGGCCGCTGACGGAGATGTTCACCAGGATGTAGTTGAGTGGCTGCCGCAGCTTCTTGTACTTGATGGTGACGATGAGGACGATGGCGTTCAGGGGGGTGCCCGCCACGAACACCAAGCCCATGAAGATGGTCTGCAGGTAGAAGGCCCACATGGGCGCGATGTGGTACTGGGGCCCATCCCAGGGCCCCACCGACGACTGGTTCCTGAACAGGTAGAACTCGTCCTCGTCCATGGCGGTGGCGGTGGTGGGGGGGGGCACCCGCCCCCCTGATATACCCTGCGCCCCCAAAGCTGCTTAGGGGGGATCAGGGCTCAGCTGGGCCAAACTTGGGGATTAGGGTGGGCTAAACCGGGCTCAGCGCCTAATCGGAGCCCTGAGCCGGGTCGAGCCGATTGCCGGTGCTCTGGGGGATTTGGGTGGGGGGGCAGAAGGGCTCCCCCCAACACCTGGGTATGGGGAGGGTCCCCAGGGGTCTCCAAGCTTGATCCTGCTCCTCCTGGGGTGTTCAGGTGTCCCCATGTGTTCCAAAGCCCAGTCTTGCTCCCATCACAATGGCCAGAGGTCCTCAACCTTAGTCCTGGTCCCACAGGGTCCTCAGTGTGCCCCAGGGGTCCCCAGGCTCTGTGCTGGTGTCCCGAGGTGTCCCCAGGTGTCTCCAGCCTTGATCCCACTCACCCAGGATGACCCAGGCCTAGATGCCTTGGGAACAACTTGGGAGTTTCCCTCATGAGGTCACCTGCTGCCCCCCACTCCAGCACCCCAGGGTGCCCCCCCAAGTGTCTCCCCCCTCAAGAGATTGTCCCCAGTTCTGGCTTGGGGGGATCCCTGTGCTGGGGAGATCCCCAGTGAGGTGGGGGAATCTGGGGGTATCAAAGGATGGGGGGGAAAACTGGGGGGACACTGCTTGAGGTGGGGAATGTGAGAGGGAGTGTGCATTTTGGGGGTGCAGTGCCGGGGGGTCATTGATGGGGGGGGTCACTTTGGGAGGGCGCTGCTGGGACTCCAGTCCCAGAAGACTCCCAGCATTTCCTGCCCTCCCTCCCTCCTCTTCCCCCCCCACCCCAGCCTGGGGCACCCCCGGGGAACAGGAAGGATGAGCAGAAGCTGCTTAGGGGGGGGATTACAGGCGCTGGGGCCCCCCCGGGCTGGGGGTGCCTATAAAGGCCGGTGCAGGGATCGCTCTGGGGCACCCTGGGACCCCTAGGGAAGGGGGAGCTCAGGCGGAGGGGAGACACCCCTAGAGGAAGCTGTGCCCACCCTGGGGAGTGTGTGTGGGATGCCCACCCTGGGGCACTCCTGGGGTTCTGTCCAGCTCTGGGGCAGAGATGGGACCAGGGGGGCTCAGGGACAGACCAGGGGAGGAACAGGGGGACTGGGTGGGCTGAACCTCCAGCCCATGTTTTACTGGGCAGTACTGGGCAATACTGGGCTGTACTAGGCTGTACTAGATCATACGGGCTCGTACTGGTTTGTACTGGCCTGTACTGGACTACACTGGGCTGTACTGCATTGGATTGTGTAATGGGATTGTACCATGTCCTGTTGGGTTGTACTGGGTCTGGTCATACTGTACCAGGATGTACTGGGCTGAACAGGGCCATAGTGGGCTGTACTAGGCTGTACTGGATCAGGTCAGCTCTGCTGGTGCTGTACTGGGCATCATCCCCATGGTACCCCCCAAACGGGCATCCCCCAAATGGGTGCCACAGGGTGGTGATCCAAGGGACAGACACCCCACAAAGGGTCCCCCATGTCCCTCCCTGTGTGCTCGCCATGTTCCCTTCTTGGTCACTGCGGACACTGAGCCGGGGCTGCAGAGGGGGGGACACAGCATGGGGGGCACAGGGGCCCCGGCAGAGCTGGGGCACAACGGGGAACAGTCGGGCCTTGGCAGGGCTGCCCAGGGAGGTTTGGAGTGCCCATCCCTGGAGGTGTCCCAGGAAAGGCTGGAGGTGGCACTCAGGGCTCTGGAACAAGGTGGGGTCAGGCACAGCTTGGACTCGATGGCCTTGGAGGGCTTTTCCACCTCAGGGATTCTGTGGTTCTGGGATGGTGGCCGTGGAGTGGGGAAGGGTCTCAGGAGGTGCTGCTCCCCCCTGGGTGGAGCAGGAGATGCTGAGCATGGAGCTCCAGGGGCTGCAGCACCAGCACTGCCAGCCCTGCCAGGCACCCACCAGTGCAGGCACCACCGAGCCCCCAGCAGCCACTGGCACTGGTAGCACCAGCTCCACAGGACCCATGGCCCACCCAGGCCCCCCCAGAGCTCTGTCTACAGCCCCATGGCCCCCACGGGACTCCCAGGGCCTCCAAGTTGCTGCTCTTATGGCCCCCCTGGATGTGACCTCACACATGTCCCTGCTGTCCCCATAGCCATGTTCTCTGTGTCCCACTATCCACATACCCCTTGTTCCCCTGTCCCTTATGTCCCCCAGTCCTGGCCCCCTTGTCCCCATGGCCATGTCCCCAGTGTCCCCCTGTTCCCCTTTCTGTGCCCCCAGGCTGCCGATGGTCCCCTCCCTGTCACCCCGCCCTGAGGACCGAGTGCTTCCAACCCCAGGGACAGGGACAGGGTGGGGGGACACTGGACTCAGGGTGTCAGCACAGGGGGCAGTGGCTCTGCCCTGTGTCCCCTCCCCAGGAGACACTGCCGGGGTCAGGTCCTTTGTCCCTCCATCGTGGCCTCCACCATCACCCTCCTCTGCCCCGGCTGCCGCGGAGCCCAGACTCGGGGGGCACTGGGACTCCCTGCGAAGTGCCCCAACCCCCTGGCTCCCCCTGACCGGCCCCAGCAGCATCCTGAACCCCCATCCTGGGCTA
>VZTT01048403.1:1450-13299 GCA_013400855.1 Buphagus erythrorhynchus
AATTATAAAAAAAACCAATACATAACAAAACAGAAGCAAAGCAATGAGTTGTCACTCCAGCTACTGATAAAATCTGTAGCCCTTCTCCACTCCACTAGCCAAGATATGTGTCAATCTTAGAACACAGGAGGTACAATTCCCTCTATTTATTTAACTTCACTTCTACAAATCCTAGGATCTGCTTCAACTTTTCATTCCTTTCTTAATTACAACCAACCATATTACAACAACCAATAACTTCCTAACCATAGTTTCTGTTTCTGAGTTCTGGATTTTTTGTGCAATAATTTTTGTTTAAAAATGTAAGGTGACTAAAGAGACAAAAGAATTCCATCACACGAAGCAGGTATAGTTCAGCACAGACTATTCAGCTCTAAATATTGACCTGCTGCAAAGGCACAACATCAGAAAACTTATTGGTGAGACAGGAAGCCTGACAAGGCAGGTCTCCTTGGAAAAAGAAATGGTAGCAAAAGTATATTTTCTCCCAAATTTTAAGTGAAGATTTTTTTTTTTTTCATTTCTCCTCTTGCTTTAGTCAACTGTGAAGAAGCATGATTTTTACTCCTGGTAGACTAATGGATTACCAAAAGCTATGCAATATCAAACTACATTTCTTTTACAGGTGGATGTGTTTACCTTCCCTATTAGAATCACTGCAAACATTGTTACAGACTGAGACAGGAGAAACCTCACTGGATTTACCTCTTTGTGATTTCTTGGGTATGTAGATATGATGGGGAGTCTGGAAATAGATGGATTACATAATTGACACATAAACACTCTTTGAAGGTTATAGTCACCTTAGGACTGAATTTATATAATGTAGGCCAAAATAGCAAATTCCCAGTCCAAGATGTGATAGAGAGTAAAAACCCTTGGGCACCAAGATTAATTATGTCTGAAGTATGGCAACAATTTCTTTAAAATAAAGAACTACATATATCTAGTCTTAAAATCCATCCCATAAATTCTGATGCACCCCATAGATGATTCACAGCCTCTTTTATTTTCGAGCCGCAACTCTCATGCATTTGCAATGCATTTATACCAAAAAAAAATCATACAAATTATTCAAGATTAGCATTCTAGTATACTCCTTTTTAAAATTTATTTCCACTTTTTGAGACATTGTGTTTGGGGGGGGGGTGCGTGTGTGTCCCCATTTTCTAGTGTACTAGAAAGCTAAATACACTGAATATACTATATTCAGTATCTTATCACAGCTATTTCAGTGGCATGTCTTTTGCACTTAAAATACACCAAAATATATTTTGTTTGTAGTACAGTCATCACAATCATTGGATAGTTTCTCTAAGTTCCAGTAAGACTTGTGAAAACACATGTTGTGGTTTAACCCCAGCCAGAAACTAAGTGCCACACAACCACTCTGTCACTTCCTTCCGGTGACAAGAGGTGAGGGAGCCAGAAGAATAAAAGTGAAGAAACTTTTGGGTTGAGATAAAAACAATTTAAAAGGTAAAGCAAAATTTGCACATGGAAGCAAAGACAAACAAGGAATTAGCAAAGCAAAACAAGGAATTTTTTCACCACTTCCCACGGTCAGAAAACTGTTCAGCCATTTCCAGGAAAGCAGGGCTCCATCACACATAATGGTCACCTGAGAAGACAAGCACCATCATTTTGAGCATGTCAGCCTTAATTCTTTTGCACCCAGCATAATGTACAGAGCACATATGGTACAGAATATCCCTAGGGGCATTTGGGATAAGTTGTCCTGTCTGTGTCCCCTCCTAATTTCTTTGCGTCCCCTGTCTCCTCACTGGTGTCATGGCATGAGACGCAGAAAACGGCTTTACTCTGTGTCACTGCAGTCATTATTCAGAAATAATGAAAACAGCCCTGTGTTATCAGCACTGTTTTCAGCATAAATCCAAATCACAGCCCCATACCAGCTACTGTGAAGAACATTAATGCTATCCCAGCCAAAGCCAACACAGTACAATGCTTGCACAACCTGTCAGGAATTGCACAGATATACGTGTTTTTGAATGCCAAAGCAAAGATTACAGGAATATGAATTTGCTGAGAGTTTTTTATTTTAAACACATGGAAGAATAACCAATTTTAAAGCAATACTGAATGTACTAACCAAAAAAACAAACAGACCAGCAAACAAAACAAAAAACTTCCACCTACAGCTCATAACTGATGCCTTAAGTTTTAAGTTTTCTATTCTGCTTGGATGTGCTTTTCTGATGTGCTAGGGTGATGAAGACAAAACAGTNAGGCCTCTCAATAAATACCCATTTTATTCCCCTTAACTCTGTGTGTAGGCTCTGTTCCAGCTCCCCTAGGCATTATAACCTGTAAGCCATGATTTGACTTAGATAAAATTTAAAGCATTTTCTGAGGTAAAAGAAAAGAAAGTAGTTTAAAAGCTTTGTGCGACTTTTATTTTAATTTTTTTTGAAAACTAATGCATTTTTCTGGCTCAACCACTAGAATTTTTAAGAATTCATATTATCATATATATTTTTTTAAAATAACTGGTCATTAAGAACTCTTATTCTTGAAGAGCAGTAGTTTCTTCAAGAAAATATTAAAATAGATAAAGGTAGATTAATATATTACCAGAAAAGAGTAAAAAATAAACCTGATGTTCTTTCTAAGATGATAGATTATGAGACTGCTCAATTCTTCTATTCAAATTAATGTACATCTGACCTGCTGAAATCTGTTCTCTGATCTTGTCAACACAAAGAAGAGATATTTTGAAGTGGACTCAAAGTATGTGGAAAGGGCAAAGTTATGTGTGCCAATGGGAAAGGAGCAAGGTAAGTTCAAATTTTCTAAGGCAAAACACAATTTCATTATGATTATTTAAATTGGTTTCATCTTTATTATTTGTGTTGTCCCTTTTAACACTTCATAACTCCAGAAATATTATGAAAGAGGATTCAGAAATATATTTCTTCATTAAATTCTCACATTGTAGTAACTTTTTTTATAATAGTTCTAAAAAACTGCTATTTGGGGGTTTTAACTTGGAAATAGAATGCCCTCTGCAGATCTGAAGTCTCAGCTTCCCGAGTGCCATCACAAAGCTGAATGAGTCTATGCCCAAAGAAATCTTACTCAAACAGATGCTGCCAGAACATCAGAAATTAAAAGCTTCCTGCCAACTCAGCTTCAGGTTTCAGATTCCCTGCATATCCTAAAAAGAAACCCTCTCTCCATGGAGTATCCTGGCTAAAGATAGATCTAGTAGGTGATGAGGTATCCAATTTCATGGCAGATAGTTGACATTTTCAGACTGCCAGAGAGATAGGCTTGTTGGCAAGAAAGGAAAGGATTTATCTTGGGAAATCTGCCTGGTTTCTGACAAAGATTCAAAAAAATCAACACCTTCCTGCAAAATTTCACAATTCTATTCATAAGTATTCAAATTAAAAGATATTTGAAAAAAAGCCCCACAAAGATATGTTCTTTTAGAAAGCTTCCTAAATATGACTTTGTCAAGGCTGCCACTGTGAACTGTATCTTTAACATTGACTTAATTAAGTAACTTTAATGAGGTTATCTTACTTCATAGATATATATCAAGTTTTGCATTACTAATTAAAATATCATTTAACCAGCACTATCCTTTAACCAGGTCTGTGATAAAAACTAGCAATGTTTTGTTTTTTATGTGAGATCAACAGTTCAGGCTTTTTGTGATTTTCTTACTTCTTTGGAAAATTACATGGGACTGTTCTATTGTTACAAGTGTGTAAAAGCCATCAACATAATAAAATGCCTTTTCAATTAATTAAAATTTCCCAATACTTTACATATTAGACTATCTATATTCCATCAATGTCTCTCCTAACGTATATCTCAGTTTTTGGTGGAGAAATCTATCCAGTTTGAATGGCTCAATTTGAATAACATGTTTTGGGGAGCAAAACAAAACAGAATCAGAAACAGCCAACATAGTCTGTCTGGAATTATTAAAAACAAAAACTTGAATTACACTGTGTAGATATCACACTTCTCTCAAAGTAACTGGCAAAATAATTCTACAACATTGTCTAGATTTTTCATACATGATAAAAGTCAAAACTGAAGTTCTTCTTATGTTGGAGGAAAATGCTTCCCAGTTTTACAGTGGATTTATTTACAATAGCTAGAAGCAGGTGAACTTTTGAATTGGGAAAATCTGAAATCAAGAAATCTACTTACAAATACTTTAAAAAAAAAACTGCTGGTGCCGATCCTGGTAATTTCCTCTTCATCTCTGATTTTGTGAGCCTTTAAGACTTGATCCCTTCCTAGTGTTAGATGAATTTAACATTATTTTAAGCAAACATATTGGCATTGGCATGTTTCAAATGCTCCTAGACCATCAGATATAATGAAATACCCAAATTTTATTAAACCTTCAAACTCTTAAGATCAAAGACTAAAAACTATATATAAACCACATATCTAGCTCAAAGAGAAAATAAAATATGTGTCATGTCATGTTAGAGGTAATATGCTTCTTAGATGATTTATTTGTCCCTTACATTAAATAAATTAATTTGAAGTTATGACTTTAGCCTTTGTGCTGCATACGTGGTATAGGAAACTTTGCAGAGTGTGGCGTTTCCATTGTGTGGAAAATCTATTATTTTTATCAAGACCTTTAAGCACACTAATTTATTTAATCTAAAGCTTATTTTTGCCTAGCCACTTGTTGAGCAGAGACTGTATTTAAATTATAGAGTAAATTATTCATCTGATGATCTCTCCTCTTTGAAACACTGTATTCAATGCTGTTTCCAAAAGAGGTTGCTGAAATATGCTTCATGATAACTTACAATGCTACCGCTTGTTTTCCTCTCTTTGGCCTTCAACTTCACCTGACAATTTCAATTCCATCTTGAGTTATGAAAGACATTTCTGATACTTTTTCTGTCAATGGTAATTGACAGATAAAAAACAATAATTGTGATTTGGCCCATTATTCTTTTTTCTTATTTTCTTGGACAGATTTTATTTTCTACTTTCCCACTAAAGAATGATTGTGTAAAATATTGATGCAGACTCTTTTTGGATGCCAGTCACTCATCAAAGCCTTCTCATATGGACAGGGGAGAAAAAAATATAACAAAAGTCCTACCAGGAAATCTGCTTCTGTTGAACTTCTCTCCCCATGGGTCTGCCAGGACCCTGCTCCAGCACAGGTCTCCCACGGGGTCACAGTCTCCTCTCAGGTATCCACCTGCTCTGGTGTGAATCTCCTCCCTGGGCTGCAGGTGGATCTCAGCATCCCCATGTTCCTCCCTGGGCTGCAGGTGGATCTCAGCATCCCCATGTTCCTCCATGGGCTGCAGGGGCACAGCTGCCCCACCATGTTCTCCCCAAGGGCTGCAGGGGACTCTCAGACACAGGTTTTTTTTTTTTTTTTGGCATCCTTTCATGAACTCTCTTACTATATGTTTCTTTTGGATGCAATTTAATTTTCATTTAAAGTGACCATTAGGATTAATTGGTTAAAAAAACTTCCAAAACAATTAAAATATTTCTGTGTATTCATATAGTCAAGTATGTCGGTGAAGGTAAACATAGCATACTTCTGTGTGTGAAAAAGGACCTTTGAATTTTATTTGTGCTCTGGGAAGCGATCCTTATGAGTTAAAGACAAATAAAAAAACAACCAAACAAAAGGGCTTATGTCTACTACCAATAAGAAACTGAATCTTTGATTATATTGAATTTTATTATAAACTATATTGTAATTCTGCATATTTGCCATTTAATACTTGGCTGAAGTATTATTACCATCACTATGAAATTATCACTATTTGATGTATATTCTTATTTTAAAATCTGAATTCTGAATTTATTATTTGGATTCCAAATGGTCTCATGCTGGAGCAGAGTGAAAGAAACAGACATCACAGTTAACAACTTGTACTGTCTTTCCTTCCTCAAGTGCCCTGGATACAGAATCAAAGAATCAGAGAGTGGTTTGAGTTGGAAGGGACATTAAAGATCATCTAATACCAAGGCCCCATGAGGAACAGGGACACCTTCCACTAGACCACATTGCTCAAGACCCTACCCTGCCTGGCCTTGAGCACTTCCAGGGATGGGGCATCGAGAGCTGCTCAGTGCAACCTGTTCCAGTACCTCACCACCCTCACAGTAAAGAATTTACTCCATATGTGTAACCTGGTATGCTTAGAAGCAAAGGTTCTGGTTATGGAAACAAGTCTAATAAATGCCATTTTAATAAATTTTGTAAAGCACCAGCTTTTTAGTATTATAGCAGTAGCGTGAGGACAAGCCAGCATTGTCCACGTGGGAATTTGACATAACAGAAAATCAAATGCCATCATTTTATTGCATTTTAAGATCTTAATTCATTTTAGTAACTGTTTTTATAATATGCTACTGATAAGACAATTAGAAAGGTTTATTTTATATCTTTAAAAATATAGCAGCTTAAGATTTATTTGTCTGTGAATGTTTACCATAGGATTACTAAATAGAAAAATAATTTGTTTCAGAACACTTTTGGAGGCAATAAATTTAGCTAGCTTATCAAAAGACTGATTTAATTAATGTTAATACCTCAACTGGTGCCATTCTGGTGTTGATCTAAAATCTAATGAAGGAAATACAAAGTCTTGATTGAAGAACAGTTGCAGGCTTTGTTAATATTAAGGATCACCAGTATGAAGTCTGTGTTACAGTGTTATGTTTCTGTCATTGTGTATGTTTTGTATTGTGTAATTTATGTGCGTGAATGGAAATGTGATTTGAAGTTCTTTGTTAAAAATAATGGAACTGATTAAAAATTTATATATATATATGCTAACACTTGAACTGTGAAAGTGTTTCTTTTAGTGCATCATTTCTTAAAAGAGAACAGAAAAAGCTGAATATAGCATTTCTATGTATCTCCTGAAAAAAATGTAAAATTATCTAATTATTTATGCCTCTTTGAATGTAAAGGTTATTCTTTTAGCCCACGTTTTTAGTGACACAAGGCGAGCCATTCAATCTCTTCTCCATTTCAGTAAGTCTAAGGTTGAATTTAAGGGTATCTTTCAGCACTATGAGTGATTATATGATATTTTTTATTTTGGAAGATGTATGCATTTGCCTTAATATTAATGCTCTAGAATTCTTTTCCTGATGGATTCCAGGGTTTATGCTTGTAAATTTTACAGTTTATATCTTGAAAAAATTGTAATGAAGCATCATAGAATAAGTAGAAATATTTTTGATTAATTCTGTTTGGTTTTGGATTTCCAGCCTGTATGAGAAAAAAACTAGATATTGGGAAAGTCATTATGAAATGAGACCGCTGTGTGTGTAAAACTCAGTAGGTCTATCAATATGCTAATAAAATTATGAAACTGGTTTTAGGCTGCATTTTTCTCCTGGAAATAATACTGAAATCAGAATCTTCTAAATACTTACAGAAAGCCTTTTTGCTTTTTCTTCTTTTTTTTAAACTGTAGTTAATTGCAAAGCAAATGAGATGTTAATTTATCATGTTGTAGGAAAAAAAGATCTTTTGGAGCATCTGGCTTCACAAAAACTGAGAATAGTGTAATTTAGGAAGTCAAAAAATTAAAAGAAAACAAAGAAAGAAAGAAAAAGAAACCAAGAAAGGGTGATAAATCATTTGGTTCTTTTATACTACACCTATTTATGCAGCACAGTAATTTAAATCTACATGCACTTAATCTTAACAAGATTAGGTTTTTAAAGCAACAATATTAGAATGGAAATAACATCTGGAATGCATATTATTGCTTTTTATTGCATCATAATAGCAGTTAATTATTAGTAATAATGTAAGAGCTAGTGCAGAACTTCTGAACTGGTGTATGGAGTGTGTGCATATGTGATTGTCTGAGTGTGGGACAAGGGGACAAGCTAAATGTTTCTCTAAGCAGAGCTGGTCATTTGGTGATTCACAAGCCATGGAAGCTTAGAGGCAATCAGATACAGAAAGGATGGTGGACCTTCCTAGTCTTGTTACTGTTTTGAAGTTGCAACTGTTCCAATAATGTTTTAAAGAAATATCTCAAGGAAATATGAAAAATTTGGAAAACTTTCAAATGTCTCCATACCAAAAAACAAATGAAAAAAATTCATTTGCCTAAAATTTCACTGGATGGTTTGAAGTGGTGAGAGAGCATTGGAAATTGTTTTCTCAGTTCTTGGAAAATTCAGTTTCTTTTAGAGCCTTGAACAAGGTTTGAATGTGAAATTATAGCAGGTCTTTCTTCAAACTGATCAATCTAAAAAATAAGTTTTATTTTTCTAGTGCATTAGATGATATTCTTCTATTTTAAAAACATAAAAAAACCTTTTCTTCTTTAGCATATCATCATATTGGGTTTTCTGTGATTTTTTTTGTTGTTGTTGCTTGGGGTTTTTTTTTTTCTTTTGTTTTGTTTTGTTTTTGTTTTTGTTTTTTTGTTGTTTGTTTGTTTGTTTGTTTGTTTTTAACTAGGAAGCATCTTTATTTTTTCACATCTTTGGGCACTTTCCAATACTTTCATTAGTTTTAATATATTGTGGCATTGTATGCTTTAATAAGCTGTTCTTTGGAGGTGTTAAACAGTTGTAACTTAGTTTTTTTGCTAAAGAAAGAATATTATAAAAGTATATCTAATGTATTCTTTCTGTCATCAATTTTGGAGGGAGAACTGCTGTGAAGACAGTTAAATTACTCTTCATATATAAAAGCCTGATAATGAAAAAAGTACCAAATGCTTTTAAGGCTTTCTAATATACCAGTGAGTATGATGACTGAGTTTTATGGACCTTTATGAGAGCTTTAAATTTCTGTGTCAAATCCATTTTGGAGACATGCTTTTGCATACCAAAAGTTTCAAAATTTGAGTATTCTAGATCTCTTTTTTTGATATTTCTTTATTATGCCAAAAAACGGGCAAGCAGAAGAGTGTTTCCAATGCAATCTGAGCAAGTCACACAGTGACTTCTCTCCAAAATTTAATCTTGTAAAGATTAAATATGATATTTAATATTTCTTCGATATTTGATATATCTAAATATCTGATATGCTTTCTCCATTAATTTCTCTTCTCCCTAACACATTTCACAGGTTGTACATTTTTAATCCATGCAGATTCAGAGTCCTCCAGGGTAAACTGCAGCTTGTTCTTTATAACCATGACATTGTTCTACCATTCCATGATTCTATGACCTCTAAGTTCATATTGAGGGGAAAAGGAATGGAAAGGAGAAATAGAATAATCTAAGCTTTCATTCATGTCATAAAACATGCAATAAGATAGCATCACTGAATCTGCAGGAGAAACAGAAACTCCCCAACAACATCTTTTAAGTGTTAGAGAATTAGGCATTACTTTATTCTGGCCAGCATATGCAAAGGAAATCATTCCATCCATGCAAGCCTATGTTGTGCAAGGGAAATCATTCCATCACATATGGTTCTTTATCAAACTTTTCTCAGGTTTATACATAAAAGACCCAAAGAATCCTCATTCATTGGTTCTCTATATTTGAGAGTTGTGGTATTTGATCTCCCATTGATCCTTTCACCTTCAATGCTAATTTGGTCCTCATTCTTGGGTTCTCTTATTGATCTTTTCCCAGACCAGGTGTCTCTGACTGCACCAGGGGGTTTGTTAGTGTCTGTTTATCTCCTCTCTATCNGCTACTCGCAATCTGTAGATGTTAAACTTTTTGTTAATTGAGGCTGATCAAGCCTCACTCAAGGAAACTCAAATGCTCAGTAAACAGTCTTTTGAAGAGAAACTTCAATTCCCCTGGGCAAAGGCAAACTAAACCAGGACTGAAGTTAAAAAAGGAATTTAAAAATTGTATTGTTTCCAACAATAGTATATTAAATATTTTTAAAGATATCTTCGTGAGAAAAGATTGCAGAATTTTAAGAAACCTGGTATAAATAGCAATTCTTCCCAAAGGGATTGCCATCTAGCACATAGTACTTTATAAACAAATGAGACAAACAGATTAGAGTGAGGTGCGGGACAGTGTGTTCAGACATTTCATAGCCAGCTATAGAAGTCACAACATATTTCTTTTTGTCATTGTCAGCTTGTAATTCATCCATAATTTGTTTCAATTTTTTGTTTTCTCAAATACTGAATTTCATAGCAATGTACAACTTCGTAAAACTGGTAGGTGAAGTAGAATGTTATTAAGATCTCTTTAAATATATCTAAATATCTGTTCACAAGGTACTTATAGTTCAGGAAGGGCAGTTAAACCATGGAAAAGGAATGCCTGAAGAAAATTAAATTCAGAGCAGTTTTTAAAACAAAAGTTGGAAACCTTGCCTAATGTTAAAACAGATAGAATTATGAAATATGCTTCAAAGTGGTTAATTAATACTGTATAAATAATCATTGCTGAGGGTCTCTTTTTTTTCCTGAAACAGTCCTGCACAAATTAAAATTGCTCCCCCATTATCTGCATCTCATCTCCTTTCAAGGCAGAGTAAAGTTAAAAATTCCTACTGAGTCCTTAGGGTTCAATTCGCCTGAAAAGTAGTTGTGACCTTCTGTACTGAGCAAGTCTATAAAAAAGCAGCAGGTGGTGTCTCTGTGCCAGTTTGACCTCTCTAGATGCAAGGTTATTTGACATGCAAAGTGCACTTTTGTTATATTGATGAGGGCAATCTCATCCTTCAGAGGGGAAAGAGAAATGACAACTGTGTTGTAGGTAACTGAAGAAACAGAAGTTTTACAGATGTTCTTTAAGGAAACTTCACTGAATTATTTAATGGAATAAATGGAACCTAGAGCATGTCCACAACAAAAAAATACACTGCCTTATTTTATAAAGATTCTAGTTCCAACAGAGAAGCCCAAGTTCTCAATCACTGGAAGTTCCTGACACGTAAATCTAGACAAAGAGACATAGACACTTTCAGGAGCTTTATATAAACTTTTCTTTCTCCTGAGCTGGTACTCTGGTAGACCTTTTTGAATAATATCCAGTAGCTTTTTTCTAACAAAACTGTATACTTCTCTCCTGAGGGTTGCTTTGGTTGAGGCATTATCTTCAGAAAAGAAGGACAAGACAACAAGCCTGCCTCCAGCGTAAGAATAGGAGACAAGTCTGTTTCATAGGAAAGAGTATAGTGGAAAATTTCTAACAGAAGAGTAGGAGTTGGTATTCATAAGAAAGGAGGAATTATTTCACTAGTATGGAGGAAATTCTTGAAGAAGCTTGATAATAAGCTAGTGTTTTGCTTTTACAGATCTGTGATTATTGCCCTTGTGCTGTCAAAGCACCAATTAACCTGTGGGAATTTGATTGTGTATTGTGTGTGTTACAGCTGAGGAGATAATAAAGAAGCTTATAAAACTAAATAAAAATATCTGCTAAACTGTGTTTAGGGTTTGATTTAGTATATTGCCTCTATTTTTTTTTTCTTACCTTTATTGATAAAACAATAATAAGCAAAGATCTAAAGAAGTTTACATTGTTTTCTGTTTCCACCAGTGATAATTGGTTTGATAGCCATGGTAAACCATTCCAATCCTATGATCAGCTGTAATGTAAAATATAAGGGGTTTTTGATCAGAATCCAGATCAGAATAGTTCTAAGAACCCATTACCAAACAATATATTTCTAAATAATCTCCTAGTAGCTTCAGACACAAATCATGTTCTGCATGAATGAATTTATTTTTAACAATAATTGTGTATTCTATAATCTTTTTTCTATAGAAAAAAAAATATTTCAGAAGTTATTTAGCCCATAATTTTTCTTCCTGTGTTTTTGTTTATTTCTCTAGAGAATAAACATAAAAAGATTCATTTTCAGGATGTGAAAATAAAACATACTGGCCTTTCCAAATGGAGTCCCTCTATTG
>VZTT01048406.1:23762-41602 GCA_013400855.1 Buphagus erythrorhynchus
TAAGAGACAACCCACCCAAAACTGTTAATTTTCAGCAGTGTTTCTAATGGAAAAATATTAAGCAATAACAAAAGAGGGATAGCGAAATAGTGAATTAATTTCCAGCATACACATAAACATTTTTTAGTTTTGATCTGACATTATTAGGTAAAAAGAGAAAAGGGAGGCCTCTTAGACCAAACAGTATTCGTTAACACTCTGAAGAATCAGTTTAAAAAATAATGCAGAATTCTCTTTTGATTTTGTTTAATTGGGTGCTTAAGTTATATTACATTGCAATTTAAAATCCAACAACAAAAAAAACTTGTATGTCATAGACTGAAAAGGTTGTTCTACATTAGTGTACAGGACTGCATCATTTAAGCTGCTTCCACATTTAGAGGGAGATGAAAAACACAGATTATTTGGTTATATCTTTCCTTCTTTTCTTCCACAAAGTTTGTGTACCTTATACAAGACTATTATGATTCAGGAGTTCTTGGATGATTTCATTCCTTCACAAAGGTGGTGTCAGTCTCCCACAATAATTTGGTAGTTAGCACTTTGCCTAGAATATGAGTGAGACAAATTTAATACCTCCTTTTTCAGAAATGGATCCTAATCTACATCCTAGGTCTTTTGGGAGAGCACCCAGAACGCCTGCTCCCATACAGTGTTGCAGCACTGACCTGGAAAGACAATGCAGAATCCTAGTTCTGGTGAGANAGAGACAAGGAAGCTCACATTACCTCTATTAATGGGTTACATGGTAACACATACTAAGCGTTGCCAGTAAAACATCATTTGTTATCAGCGTCTGACATACAAAGGCCCATATCAAGTTGATCTTCACTGAGGAGGTGGAGGGCTGTGCATAGATGGGCAGTTTGGCTTTTTTCATTGCAAGGCTATGTTCAATTATGATTTTTCAATTTTCTTTTAAAANGGATCCTAATCTACATCCTAGGTCTTTTGGGAGAGCACCCAGAACGCCTGCTCCCATACAGTGTTGCAGCACTGACCTGGAAAGACAATGCAGAATCCTAGTTCTTGTGAGAGACAAGGAAGCTCACATTACCTCTATTAATGGGTTACATGATAACACANCCGAAGAAATTGTATCCATTTTCATGAAGACAGCAGTACAATGTTGGGAAAATTTCTCAGGTATCATGACCTTAATCTTTCTCTCAAATACTATAATCCGCAAGTCCCTGCTCTTTTATCTGGACTAGTATTGTATATCCTGATAGCTTTCTTTCTATTCTTATTATCCAAGCAGCATTTCTTTTCAGCTTCTATCTACTTTCAGTTTCCATTAGAGCTCTGAGATTCATTCTCGCTCCTCTATCTGCTACAGATTGTGCTCAGGCCACCTCATCTGCTCCCATTTACAGATGGTATCACTAAATACCACCCCTGAACTGACACTTTCTAGATTTTCACATCACAGTTCACCTTTTGCTGTCAGTCTGCTTTCTGTCACTGCTGTGCTGCTGCCAACTCAAATTCAGCCTGGCAAACTCATGTTTATGCTCCAAAGCCCTGAACATCTCCAGTGAAATGTGGTTTGAGTGGCAGCTTACCTCTCCTCCATCCCTTTCGATGATAAACATAGAGCCAGTACTGCAGGAGCAATGACAATTTTTTCTTTCCTATGGAAGAACCTGCAAAATACATAGTCAATGTTCACTTATGCTACACGGGAAATTTCAAGTTGAACAGTCAAGATGGGAAGACCCTTTGTCTGTGAAAAACACTGCTGATTTCGGGATCCCTTTGTGGAAATCCAAGTGCTGTGCTGCTGAGGAAATTATTTCATGTGGGCACAGCTTTTTTGGGACCAGCTCATAGTTTTATTTCTTGGCCATTATGTTCAGTTAGTCCTTACCTGCCATTATCACCAGGTAGATAATGTCAGTTCTAATATCAAAGGCTAAACGATATTGCAAGCAGCAGTGAGGAAGATTGCTGCGTGCTGCATTTTTATTACAGATACTGTATCATTGTAATGTATACATCAGGGCTCCCTGTGCCCTTCAATTGATCAAATTATGACATATGGAACTGTTGAAATAATTATGAGTTGAGAATACAAGTATAAAGGTCCTCCAGAATTGACTATATTTCTGTAATGCATAATTAAAATGATCATGTCAGCAAATACCATTGATTGCACTTGATAGCATGTTATGCTACTGTTCCATTGAACTGGCAAAGATACTAGCAAAAATGGTTAGTTTTTTAATAGAAAGGGACTGGAAATATATTTCGTGTTCTCACTTTGTCTCCTTACTTATAATTTGATTTTGTACATGTATTCTTTAAGGGTAAGTATTGACACCCAGGACATTTCTGAAGAATGTATAAGTATAAATAAAATAATTGTTTAAAACTTCTTGGCTTTCTAAATGTGATCGGTCAATAGAAAAGTGAATCAGTTCACTTTATCTTGCATGGTGAATAATGTTCCTTGCAATAATGCTTACATCTGGAAAGTCACTGGCCATCCCTGGCTATATGATAAATCATAACACAGATTTATTTTTTTCTCTGTAGCCTTAGAAGATATAGTGGTTAGGACACAAATTTGCTTTATTCAGAACAGTGCAGTGTAAGACTGACTTTCTTAAAGCCATTCTTAATTTGTGTCATCCTGTGATCATAAATAGATTTAAGTTCTTAAAAGACTAAAAGAAAATCTTCTAATATATCCCTTCTAGTTTCCTCACCTTCTTTGTCTTCCTCAACATTGCTGCTCTGATTCTCTGAATCTGAAATTTTGTATGATTTTCTGCCTTGTTCTAGTGTTGCTCCCAGTGAAGTCAGCAATGTTCTAGTATTCATACACTCACTATCTAGAAATCTATTAAAGATCTATTAAAGACTTTCTTGGTAAAGACATTCATATGCTTGGTATTCAGTAGGCAGGTTTGCCTTCTGGGGAAGTGCAATTAAAGTTTAAGTATAAATCCACATTTCTTTCCTTGAAATGGGCTTATTAGCTATGGAAGATGTTGTGGCTTAAAACTTGAAAAAAAACTAAAGATTAGCTACTTTTAACAAATTGGGAAGAAAATTTGCTGAGTTTCATTCAGTTTGTCTTTTTGTTTGGTGTTTTGTTGTTTTTGGGTTTTTTTGAGTTCCAAACTCTTTTTTTTCCTAAACGTGAGATAATGCAGCGAGTCTTTGTCTTTTCTGTACTTCATCCTGTTTTTCAATGCAGACTGAGGTGAAAATGTCTGTCTTCAGATTTTGTTCAAGTGAGGGAAGGCAATGGAAGAAAAAAAGAGCAGAAAAGTGTGTTTCCAGTGATTACAGCAAAATCACCTTGTTATTCCCTATTCCCTTTGTTATTGAGATAAAGATGTGCTAATTCCAGTAGCTGGCCTTCTGCCCCTGTTCTTTAGCTCTGGAAAAGTTACCCACAAAACACAGTATTGCCCTCCCTGGTGCTGGTATAGCAGGCAATTAGCTGCTGATTCAGTCTTGAATGACAAGCTGGAAATGACAGGACAATTTCAATACCATTTCACTCAAAGTTCCACTCTATTCATCTCAACCCTTTTCAAAATGTGTTAGTCCTTCTTCAAAAAGAATAAAGAAAATACTTTTCTTAATTAGCTCTGCTTGACTCCTGAGAGGGTTCTTTGTCATTAAGCCATGACACTCTGACCTCTGATCTTTTCTGTTTGATTTAGGAACTACCTGTGATTTTCTGTATATGGCATGAATACTGACTGTCCAAATAATACAGTTTGAAAGTACTCAGTTGGCTTAAAAAACTCCATGCTTCCAAAAGTTGCACAATATTTTTCAAGATAATGTTTCTAGACCACCTTTATGTCACAGTCTAGATGCAGTCCAGCTTCTAAAGGTACTTAGGCAAAATTTCTAAGACACTAAAAATATAGTCTTATTGTAATTTTCAGCATCAGTTAGATTCAGAATAAATTTCTGTTACCTTAATGGTTCAGATCTAGTTTCTTTGTGCATGAGACTCGTATTTGCCAGCTCCATAAGATTCTAAAAATAAATTGAAATCATTAGTGCAAGGACATGGAACTCCACTGAATGATGCATTCAGGATGCTTGTGCCTAGGCACAAAGATTCCCTGCAAAAAACCAATTACAGATACTGCAATTTTAAATGTTTTCTAACATCATGGAACAAAAATTTCTAGAGGAACATTACATACTAATTTACATAAAATGAGAAAGAAAATGGCAGTTTTAAACCCAAACATTTAACAAATTAATTCTACATAAATGCAGCATGAAGTCATGTGAAACAATAAAGTAATGGTAAAGAATAAAGTTGGTATATTTTTAAATTCAGTGTCTTTAGGGGTTTTTTTAATATATTGGAGCATGTCTTCAGAGATGGTGTAAGAATTTGAGTATAACTTTAGAAATATTTTTCTTTTCCATTTAACAACAAAGTGAAGTTTATATTTGCAATGGATGGAGACCATTCAGGTGAAATGCAAGTCTATATGTGAAGATTCTTATAACATTTTGGTAAAATTAATTAATATACTTCATTTAGTTCTATCTAGACATTATTCCTTGGATAGAAAGGATCTTAAAGAAAACTTATTTCACAAGAACTGTATCTGTCATCAGCAAATTTGATATCATTAAGATTCAAGAAAAGTTTATTCATGGGTGAAAATTACTGATTATGCAGTTGTGCATTTATTGTAAGCACATTAATCAAGCATGAAAGATAGAACTCTATTATTAGCACAAAATATAAAGATAACTGGCTGAGTTATGAGAAATGGGTCACAGATGTTTTACATTCAGGTTCTAGTAGAAGTGGACCATTAGTATTACAGAGATCACACTTCTATGTTTGCTATATGAAAAATATATCAAGATCCATCAGAAATCCTGACAGCAACAGCCAACAGCAGTGTCAAGGATATGACATTACCATGGAAGTGGGATTAGTTCAGGTCAGGAAAAACAGCAAGCACTGTGGAGGTATTCCCAAAAGTATCCTCTGCAATGAGCAAACATCTATTTTAGCGGGAGAAACTACAGATAGGAAACTACAGACATCATACTGTGTCTAAAAGATATGGAAATACAGGAAAAGTTTCCAGGGAGTTTTCCAGACCATTCTTGACTTAGCTGATAGAAATTCATAATGTGACATATCCCACAATTACATTTTATATGACTTTAAAGATGTATACAGAACAGTGTACATCTGATAGCTTACAACATTCCATATACCTCCAAGTAAGTTCACAGGGCTGGGATGAGAACAGGGTTAATAAATGCTTTGTTTCATCCTTCTCCCAACTGCAAATGAATGCAAGATCAATGGTACCATTACTGGTCTTTTTTCTGCATCAAAGTATTTCTGACAATGTGTACAATGAGTGTAAGAGGATGATTTGACCTCTTTATTGTAGTGGGATGTGGCAATTAATTTTTTATTGAAATTTCAATTAGCTTTTCTCTTCCCATAATGTTTTACCTAAATCCTCTTTTTAAGTTCTTACTGAGGTTACCAAAAAAGATCATCTAAGCATGACTGTGTTAAAAAGTAGAGGTAAAGAAAACAAATTATTTCTATTGTGCTCAAAATTGAGGTCACTTTAGGTTAACTGAATCAGATTCCTTGAAGAGATGAAGACTTTCCACATCATGAGGAATCATTCAGAGAATTCTAATTGAAAAAAGAGAGACACAAGCCTCTGATAAAAAGAATAAAACACCAAGACTAGTACAACTGAGCAAGAAAACCAGAAACAGATTTTACAGACTGTTGCCTTTATGACCCTTATAAAAGAATAATTGCTAAATTAAAAACAATGGAGAAAACTCTGCAAATTACTTTACTTTGCAGATTTAGCTGTCTGGCATCCTGGACCAGCCAAAGAACAAAGGAACTACATCTTACATTTAGAATCCGTACGCATCGGAAATACTTCAACGCTAGCAGAAATGTTAAAGAAAAAGTACAGCAAAATAAAAACTGTTTCCAAAATTTTGGATTTCATTTCTCAGTAACTACTTTTGCTAACTTTAAGATGAGTTTTTCCTTGAAAAACTCTTATTTTTGTTTTGCATGTCTTCCTGAAAAACTTAGTAGTTAACTGAAATGTTATATTATTAATGAAAACTTAAAACACTCTTTTTCCAATCTTTAGCTGGCATCATGCAGAACTCATTTTGTAATGAGCAATTAAGCTACTTTGAGGAAATGTGTGTATGTTTAATATAGGGAATCTGAATTTATTAGCCCTTGTATAGATGGTAAACCAACATGCACACTTAAAATCAGCTTTATTCAATACCAAAGCCGTGTTAAAAAACTATTGTGGGGTCCTCTGTTCTCTGTGAAAATTTATGTAATTTCTGAAACTTGTTCTCTGGAATGCGATTGCATTTAAGAGGGAGAAGTTCATAAATTACATGGTAGTACCTTCCATAATAATGTAACTCATTCTTACTGCTCTGGCTAAGATGCCAATAAATGCATTTTCACAATGATAAAGCCAATATACCTCACAGGGCATTTAACTCTATCCAAGAAAGGAAGAATCGATAAATATGTGCCTTTGTTGCAGGAAAGTGTTTACCAACTATTTTAGTGATATTGAGTTCCTCTCATGAAGTGCAGGGGAAAAAAAGGGCACGAGAGATGGTGGGTTGGCGACATTTTATATTAAAGACACTGTTGGTTGTTAAAGTCAGTAAACTCCTAAAATGCTTATGGATTAGACTCAGAGAATAAATATGAGAAGACTTCTGTGCACTGCCCACAATGCAAATAAAAAGCAGGACTTTCATTGGTCATTCTATGTTCTTTTGAGGTAGTTACCATCAGAAGAGAATTCATCATCAAAGAACACCAGCCTTCTTACTTCCATTACTAGATTCTTACAGAACTGACTGTTAGGCATTTAACATTACCAAAGGTTAAAGTAAATATTACAGTAACATTATCTGATTCAAGTTTTTCTTTCAACAGTGTAAGGCTTTCCTGTCCTTAATTATCAGTTGAATTAAAAATATTTCAAAGTGCCTTGTGCTGTTACTGCTGGAGAAACTGCTTTTGTATTAATCTCTACTCCCCAAAGAAGCAGAAAACAGAGGAACAGGTCATTATCGTGTGCCTGCATTTAAGGAGATGCATACTGGCATTTCTAATTAATGTAACTGTATTAGGAAAATGGATATAAGATTTTTAAGCAATCAAAATATCTATATATCCCAAATTAATGAAAAAACAAACCCTCAGGTTGACCATTTTTCCTCCTTATATCAAACAGGGTGTTACAAAGATTTCAAATCCAACCATCTGTACAGCAGGCTGAAAAAGGATCAAATTTGTTGCAGTTTGCATTCCCTTTTCTCAAAATTAGAATGTCATTAGTTGTGTTCTTTGTGTACTGCTTCAGAAGCATGATTTTCTGAGACTGTATATTACTTTCTAAGTAGACGAAAATAAGCCTTTTGGTCTTAAAATATCCTGAGAATTGGCTTGCTTAAAGAAAAGATGACACATAGCATTATCTGTTTAGTTCATTTTTATCTGTTGCTATAAGCTGTGTAGTTGATACATTTTCAGCTACCACACAGAATTTACAGGTATTTGTACTCATGAGTAGGTCAGCTTGCACAAAAGCTTGCCTTTCATCATGTACATGTTTTATTACTGTCGGAGTACACTGATCTTGTTGTTTATACATAGGACATTTTATTTTGTTGTGAAAATTGGTTTTGCACACAAAAGTGAGGACAACCTTTATTTAAATATGTACCAGAGTCAAAACATCTTTGTTGTGTGCCTCTATTTTATTAAGACAAATGTTCTATTCACTGTAATACAAACATTATCTATTATATGGTCTGTTTCCAATCCTGGAGAGATGAAGTTTATTGTTTATAAAGCTAACAGGCATCAGTCTTCTATGTTTCCAGCCATACTGGAAAAGAGAAAATATTACTGTATCCCTGAAGACTTGAATTCCCTTTGTCATATTCAGTGTGTAGAAATGCATGCTTTTCCTGGGAGGTGGTTTGAACCAAACTACTTCCCCAGTAAGTTCCATGTGAATTTGCTTTCTGNCTGGAAAAGAGCAAATATTACTGTATCCCTGAAGACTTGAATTCCCTTTGTCATATTCAGTGTGTAGAAATGCATGCTTTTCCTGGGAGGTGGTTTGAACCAAACTACTTCCCCAGTTCCATGTGAATTTGCTTTCTGCTTAACAATAACTTCGGAAAAGTTTGGCCATCCAAAAGAATCATTATTCAGGGAATTCTTCCAGGGAAAAAGAGTGTAATGCTGTTGATGGATCTTGCTTTTTCTACATGCAGCAGTGAATGGCACCGACTGGCAGGTAAGCATGACTTCAGGTATGCAGCTGGCATCAACGATGCTTTTTATCCCATTTAACTATCAGGTTTGACTATTTCCTGTGCTATCATTTGTCATTTGTCCATGACTAAAATCATTGGCTGCTTTGCTATCATATCACACTTTTACAGGAAAGTTTTGACTATATTCATGACCTGATTCTTAGTCAATAAGCTATATTGGCTTGCTGAGCCTGCATAGGTGACTTGCTAAAAGTCACCAATCTTTGTTAGAATGAACCTGCAGATTAAAATTAATTCTTACTAAAAAAAAAAAAAGAAAAAAAGTTGCTTTTGCTCACTCTGCTTTTTAAAGCCTTATATTTTTTTCAGATGCTTGGATATACTGATTTCTGTAGAAACAATGGGGATTTTTTAATGAAGGTATAATTCATTAATATCGTCATACATTTGTGTTCTTTTGTTCTTGTGGTTTGATGGCTATATACATATAGAAAAAATATGAATATCATACTTATCATACTACATAAAGTACTTCTGATAATGGTGTTTTTAGCAACAGCCCACTGTTTGCAGGGTACACCTGTGACACTGACAGTAGAGAAAAAAGGCCTTAAAACCACCCCCACTGAGCTACATGGGAAACTCAGAATACTGTTATTGAGGGAAATAATGATCAATGCTACTTTTAGTATTCTAGTTTTCAAATACCACATTGGAAAGTGGATTCCAGAAACCCTAAATAGATAACATATCTGATTTCCTTGCTATTAGTCTGAAATGCTTGGAGAGTAGCCTTGCAGCAGTTTAGCGATCTATCTCATAGTGATAAAGTACATACATCACTGTCATGGTTTGACCTAGCTTGGTTTTTAGTTAAAGAGAAAAATCTATCAGTTATGGAAGTGATTCTCTGTGATGAGCTGCTAGCAGCTTCCTCTGTGCCTCCCAAAACCAATAGCTGTCTAGCTTTGAGAATTGTCACATTGTTAAACCATTAAGAAAGCTAGACATGCCTCAGTGAAGACACATGTAAAAAACAAACAAGCCCCAGGAACCTCTCCCTTGTTTCCAGCCTTGAGCAGGTAACTAGGCATGGGCTGGGCCAGGCCATGCACTGCCGTGGCCCAGGTGGCCTGGCAGGGCTGGGCACCAGTGGCTGCCAGCCAGGGGGAGGGGAAGCCACCGGCTGCTGAGTCCCAGCCTGGCTGCTGAGATCCTGGCCTCACCCCCACCCCAGCGTGACTGCCAAAGGATCCTCCACTGTAAACAGCTCCGGCCGCAAGCTACTGAGTCATCTTGCCAAGGGGCTGTCCCAGTGTTGTGGGAGATCATGTGGCTGAGACCAGGGGTGGCTCTGCAGCCCGTGCAGAGAGTGGCCCCGCGGCTGGAATCGAACACAGCAGGGGCTGGAGACCAACCATGTGGCCAGAGTGGCTGCCATCGTTCTGGCCCGGGCCCCTGAGATCCTGGCACAGCCCCCCACCCCCAGCCCGGCCTGAAATATTGCACCACAACTGCTCCAACCACTGCCCAGCACGGATCACCATCCACAGGCCCGGGTGAGATATTAACTCTTTTAGTGCACACATGGAACCTTGCAAACATCAACCCTCTCTCAAGTGGGAAAAAAAGGAAAGAATGAAGAACCATAGAGAGAGCAACATGAGACATGAAGGTCAGTAAAGAAGGAGTCAAATCCCAGATGGGAGGAAAATAAGGAGGTGCCATTGTCTTGGGCTGAAATTCTTCTGTGAGGCCATAGTGATTGACTATGCTACACTGAAATATCCCTGTAATTCATGAAAAAGCATGGGGGGATGGAGCGTTCAAATTGTAGACATGAGCAAAAGCACCCATGCTGAAGCAAGCAAATGTTCAAGTAGATGTGATCTCATGAGAAGTTTGAACAGAGAGAGACAAGAGTGATGAAGATCCTTTTCCCCCAGGCAAAAAGAAGAACTCTGTTCCCAGAGATGAAGATGATCTCAGAGATAGATGAAGAGAGCCCTTGCTTCTGAACAGCTCATCCTTAAAATTAGCCATCCATTAGCCAAAGATTGAGCCCTTGAATACAGTTGTGGGGAAAGCTGTAAGTCAAGGGGAGGGACTTTCACTGCAAATAAATTTTCCTTTCCCAGGCAGCTGATTCGCTGTGACATTGAAGCCACAAAAGAATTGTTTCTTACAGAGAAGTCTCCATGGCATGAGAGACTTCTCTCCCTAAGTAAACTGAAGAAAGATTGTTTTAGAGGTGATAAACTGACTGAAAGTCACTGGATTTATCCCTTTATGTTGTCAGTGGGAAAGAGGAGAGGGTGTGGGGTNTATGTTGTCAGTGGGAAAGAAAAGAGGGTGTGGGGGGAGAAGTGTTCTGAATGTTTATTCTGGTTTTCTTATTTTTCTTTTAATTCTGTTAAAATAACATTTTCTTTATACCCTTCAATGTTTGAGCCTGCTTTTCCTTCCTTCTAATCCTATCTCACAGCAGGAAATGAGTAAGTAATTCTAGTGGGTGCACTGGCGATTTGGCCAGCACTAGACCCACTACATTAATTGGTGCATTTGCCGGGAACCCTCAAATTGGCAAACCAAAACCACTGTGATTGCCTACCCTGTTTCACTATTTCACTTTAAGATCTCAATTTCCTTTGATGTATCTACAAAAGAACAAAAGGGGATTGGTCTAACTATGAATAAATTCAACTTTTACAGAAGTGTCCTAAAATACTTAAGAAAAGTCAGTATACATCTGTTTCTGGATCCTTGTTAAAATTAAAAAAAAAAACTTTTGGGACCTTTAATCTGCCAGATTGATGGTGTTTTGAAGCAATTCCCTGGGTCTTAAAAGAGTCATCCATTGATCTCTGGATTGCTCGCACCAGCTGAGTATCCTCCCTGCTGACCAGCTGTCCTGATAACCTCAGATGACTTTCAGCTGTCAGGAGTCGGGTAATGCTTAGCACCGTTAGAGCAACCATAAAACATTTGAGAGGTTACAGAGCATTTTTTCAGTTCCCTACTGCTTAAACTGTCTTTTTCTTACAGAAATTATTTTGTGTTTGACCTTAATTAGGTTCACGTGTCAATGTAAATAGGGACTTAAAAACTGATACTTTCCTTTAACCTTCTGCCTTTTTAGTGGGATAAGACCTAGGGATGTGAAAGGACAGATTTTTTTTTGTACCCAGTAGGATGTTATTATGCTTCTTAAATTTTGTTTGTTTGTTTGTTTGTTTGGTGGGGTTTTTTGTGGTATTTTTTTACTATTTCAAGTTCAGGGCTTTGAGTAACTAATTCATTAATAAATCTCTTAAAAATTAATTTATTTTTTTTTAAACTTTAAAGGAAGTGAAAAATAGATTAGAAACTAAAAAGTGTTCCACATCTAGCAGGAGTGCCTTTGTGGCTCACAGAAGAAACCTGAGCTAAATGCTCATGACAATTTGGACTGTACCTTCAAAATGGTTAAGAACTGTAAAAAATAGAAGCAAGAGGGCTCTACTTCTTGTTGAATATATGTTTCTGTACTTGTAGCCTTGTTGCTGTGGGGTTTGCTTTTTCTTAGCTTTTGCATCATCTTATGTTGATTTAGTGAGTTCTTGTGTATTTTCTTTTAAAATTTTCATTGTCTAAAAACTCATTGCTTTTTGGAATACTTTCATAGGGCCTGCTGACCACTTGGCTTTGTTTTTATGGGTATCGAAGAAGTCAAAAAAGTATTTACTTGATTAGTATTGGTTTTAGGGATTACTTTTCTAGTCTGCATTAAAATGAACACAAATTTTAAGTTCAGTGTTTCTCTTCAAGGATGGGAACATACTTTAGTAGGGAAGCTTGTAGTGCAGTTTGGTTAAGTAGTGACTGAGGGTTTTAAGAGTGCATCTGTTGACTATGGATTTAATCGCTACTTTGAATGTGTTCCTTTTGCTGGCTATAAGTTGTTCTTGAATCTAGATTCTGTTCCTATCCTCCATGTGTTCTGCCCTGCTAATTATCTTCCACTGTTGACTTTGGATCACTTCGTTTTCTTGCTGGATGTCTAATGTTAGGTAATGTAGTTGTGTTTTTGATTTTTTTTTTCTGGTGACTGTGCTACCAGATTATTTTCTCATGACAAGCAAAAGTGATTAATTTCAGATTGGGCACAGACGTACTTGTTTTCAGATTTTTTGTGGAGGTTCATTTTGGGTTCTAAAATTGATTTTCTGTATGTTTTATGCACCTGAAACTGTGAGGAGAGGTAATATGCAATCATATAAAATAAGCATGCTGTTGCAGTTAAAATGTTTTAAAAATCAGAAAATGCTGCTGTTGGCATTACTTTATGGTATAATTCATTGGTATTCTGGAGAAGTATAATCTCCAGATATATTAATTAGGAAAGGTTTCTTTATTGTGAGTGATAATACCTAGCAAAATGAACCCAGAAGTGTTTGTGCTTCATTTGAGAAATGGAAAAACATTTTTTACTTTTTTCTGAGCAATCAGAAAGTCAAATACCTGTAACACCCAGAGTTGCTTTGAGCTATGCATATTTCAACGTGTTTCAAATTAGTATCAGTTTTGGTTTTTCGGATGATGCAAATATGACAGCAGATGATGTTGAGTGAACTTATTTGCACTGGAAATTTTAAGAAACAATTTTGCTTGGACTATCAGTGTTACTTATAGTAATAGCATAGGTATTATGCATTTAAGGGTACACAGGCTGTTTTGTTTGCTTGTTTTTGTTTTGTGCTAACAAGCAGAGTGGTTTTTTTTCTACAGAGAAATAACAATTTAAGATAGTAATAATTCAAAATATTTCATGTGCACTGATTATTTCTGCTTTTATTTTTGTCACGTTTTTGTAAAGTGCTTCAATGCTGTGTTCTTATGGATGAAAACTTAATGCAGTGTGCAGTGCAGGCAGAGGAATACAAATGCAAAGAGTTTTGTATCAACTTTCTCTCTCATCTCTGACATTCCATATTACTCTTTTAGACTAATGTTGGTGATTTTAAGGCAACCAGATCTGTGAAGCAGAAATGGTGGGGGAAATAAAAGAAAAAGCACTGAATCTTGTATTCAGAATATGAGAGGACTCTGAATGGCCAAGAATATGGGAATGCTAAGTAAGATGCTTATGTTATAGTATATAAGAGCCAAAGCTTCCATAAGGAAAGCAGTAATATTATTCCACAATTTACTTCTTTTAAATTATCTATAACTTGAAATGAATGTCTGAAATTTTATAGTGAAAAGCAGGAATGGAAACAACCTTTTTTCTCCCCTCTTTCTTTTGTCCCTGGTTTTTAATTTTTTTAAAATGTCTCTAAGCAAGCATAGGCTCAAATCACTACAGCTGACAAAAATCTTCTAAAACTAACTTGTGTCTGTTTTGTAGAAGGGCATTTAACACTGTCTTTGTATAAATTAAAGGCTGTTGAAGAAGAGCATGTCCTTTATACATCTGAGAGGAATGGTATAGGAGAATATTTGAAACTCTGGTTTTCTCTTCTGTTGTATGGTTGCACTAAAATCAGGAATTGTGCTGGAAATTACATGATTTAAAGTCCAAACTTAATTCTTCCACAGAAATTCTCCTAACAAAGTGCTCTTGTGACAGTGATCTCTCTTTGAGTAACAGAAATCTGTTTCAATGAGAATGTGGTATCCAAGCTGCATGAAATGAAGCTGCTTTTATGAAATGTAGAATTTCATTAATGAACTTGGACACGTCTGTATATGGTCAGCTAGTCTGCAAAGGCTCTTGGAACAGAGCATTACTAGGGATGTGAAAAGGGTAACAGATGTAGCTGGACATAAAGGCACTGAGTGTATGAGGACTATGAAAATATAACACGCATTATCTTGAATCACTCGCCAGGTTTGGGGTCTGTGCTTGAAAATACAGACTGACTCATTGAGAAACCTACCCTTCAGGAAATTGGATGAGTCAGAATATGGCTTCAATTCTCATGGCTGGGTTTCCTGGAATGCATGAAAGAAGATGGTGGGAATTTGCGTGGGAGCACGCTAAACCTGGTTTAGTAAACAACCTACAGTTGCTTCTTGGTCAGAATCCAGTAGAATGATTCTAAGTTCATAAAATTTATTTTCAGGAGGGAGGGGATAGAAAGCAAATGCATTTCTCCCAAGAGTGTGTCTTACACTGTATCATGCGCCCCACCACCCCCTACACCCCCAAATCAATATTGTCTGGTGTATCTCTGTAATAGTTCTATGGTAGAAGTTTGTGAAACTGGGTGAGGGGAGACACACATAACACAGCACACCACAAAACAACAAATGAAACAGCAAAACACAAAAACCCAACTTGGTAGTAGTAATTAGCTGAAAATTCTAGTATGAATAACCAGGGTGTTTAAAGAACAGTAGTAATTCAAGGTTTATATCTGGTGATTAAAGTGGACAGCAAACTTCTGCTGAAGGCCAGGAAGGAAAGAGATAATGACTCTTGGCCAGGAGCCTGGGATGCTTTTGGATTGATACTAACCTCTGTTTGAGATGGTAGGGAATGATAAAATTTTGGCCATTTATGATTTTGTAAAGTAATTTTTCAGTCTATGAAAGCAAAATTCTTATTTAGCCAAGAAACTGTATGTATTACTTGCATACTGAATTCATTTTATTGGTATTTCTGTCAAGTGCAAGCCACTGTGCATGTTAATGTAATTTGTTTATAACATTCATGATTCACTCTGTGATCATTCACAAGGAAAGTGCTCTATAAACATTAAAGATGACCTATGACTAGGGCAATTTATCTTATGCTGCCTGCAAACTTCCCTGCAGTGTAGGAAATGGGATTGGATCCCATTTAGCCCTTGTTTATCCACTTCTCACAACTTGCAGTACAATAAGAAGCACTGTAAGGTGATATTTTCACAACTCTTTTATGTTACTGTTTACTATATTTTCCCCTTATATACAGACATAGCTGTCCATAAAGATAAGGTATTGTACTATATTCTGCATTCTTGTCAGAAAGAAGATGAAGACCATATCTAGATGATGTAGAGACTTACCATTCACATAACAAGGCTGAATATAGCTTGGTGGTGTTGGAGAAGAGGCTCAGAGGTATCTGATGCTTTATATTTTTGGTTTGATTGTTATTTTTCTTATTACAGCTGAGTCACTAGAAAAGTAAATTGTTATATTTTAAGTATATTGGACTCAGGGGAAAGAAGAGATTCACTTCTGTGCTGGTTTTAACACCAGCCAGAAACTAAACTCCAAATAAGATCTCATAATTCTAGAGTGACAGCCAGCTTTTCCTCCTGAAACCTGATGATAAGGTGCATGGTGTAGAACAACAACTTGGCCATGCCCACACAGTGCTCAGCTCCACACCTTCTCTCAACCAAGCCAACTTCCAAATCTTGATTAATTCTGTTCTGTGATTTTTTTTGTTTGTTTGGGTAGGTTTTGTTTGTTTGTTTGTTTTTAATTTTTTTTGTTTGGTTTTTTTTGTTTGTTTGTTTTGTTTTGTTTTGTTTTTTTTTAGTTTGTTTGTGTTTTTGCTGTTGCTGGTTTTTTTGCCTAATGACTTGTAAGAATGTGGAGAAGAAAAAGAAAAAGAGATGGGGTGGAGCACAATCTTGAAGTACTTCAAAAAGACTAAGACTCTTTCAGAAGAGAGGATGCAATTCTCCATAAGATTTTCCTGCCGAGATTCTCTTCGCTCTGAATATTTCCAGATAGCCATAGGGATAGACTAATTTGAATATCCCAGCACCCTCTAGATATGATTTTTTTCTGAGTTTATTACTATGCCAAGACACATCTTTGATTTAAGCATATGAAGAGACTCTAAAATAAGCTTAGTTTTGAATTTTTGCCATACTTGCCAAAGTGTTTTGTTTTATACATTCAAGGTGCCTTTATTAGCCTGCTGTTGTGGTGGAATTGATGTACTAAGATTAAAAATGTGACTTGATCTCCAGGTTTTGTTCATAAAAGGAATTCTTTAGAGCCTCACAATGCTACTTTTGTCGAACAAAGTACAGATTATAATTTGAACCTCAGTGATTCTAAGGTGTCTGTTTATATCTCGAAGTTTGCTTTCTTATTCTGACCTAGATGAAATCCCTTGTGCTGTGGAAGTTGTATGCATGCTTCTTTCAGCATTCTTTTTTCTAGAAACCTATCATTACAATTTTATTGATGTAGCAGTTTTCAATAGTTTCCCTTTCTTTTATTCACTAGCACTTGTCTTAGCCCTCTTAAACATGGCTACTGCAACTGTTCTCTGTTGCTTTGGAGAGGCTAAAAAAGTAACTGTGAAACAATCTGACTTCAAACATTATTCCTCCCTATTTTAAGAGTTATTTCATGAATACTGGCTTATGAAAAATAGTTCTAAACCAATGGAATTTCAAAAATCCAGCAATATTCTTTTCTTTGTCTCTGTGATTTCCTTTGTTATTTGTCATGATTATACTGTTTAGTCTCAGTATTTGGTCTAATTTATGTGGCAGTGACAGTATGCTGCTCTTTACTCACCACTCAGTTGCTATTTCTCCTGAGTAATCTTGAAGAAATGGTCAATAGCTGTTTAGTCTGTGCTCCTGTTACAGGAAGGTGTTGAAGTTATTTTCAGTAACATGGATAAAAATGAGTTGGTGGGTTTCCCTACCTCATAAATCTGTAGGCATTACAGAGGTTATGCAGTACATTATAGGTAAGGTGTGTATACAGAGCAAAGGAAAGAATTCTAACATTCCAATCTTTTCTTTTAAAGAAAATTAGGACATGGGAAACTCCATTCTGAAACAATAATTGAGGTACCTCCTGTTTCTCACTTTTAGAACAACCCTGTAATCACCAGTTTTTAAACAGAATAACTTCTTTTGATTTGCCTCTGTGACATCATTGTCATTTTTCTGTGGAAATGTTATGGCTCCAGGTAAAGAATAAGCTTCTAACGAAAAGGACTTTTTCCCTGCTAGTATCCAACAGAGCAAAACTAAGAACAACAAAAATAAGAAATACAGAATTGCATCTCATAGCAAAATTTGATGAAAATTAAATAACTGCCTAGAGAGCCTCAGAAAGGCTCTTGACAAAAGGATTAATATTCTTGATCAATGCACAGGAATGTACTTACAGTGAGGGCTGCAGAAATGCTTATGTTTGCACTTGTAAAAATAGGATTTTACTGTGTATTTCAATATTCTGAAGTACCCTTCAAACTCAACCTCTCAGCCTTGGTCTTTGTTGTTACCTTCTATTACATGGTTTTGTTTTTCCCCCACTTCCTTTCTACTCTCATTCTTTAGGGGAAATGAAAATGGATTAAATGGTGCTTATCCTTTTATGAAATTGGGCCTCAAAGTAACTGTATTAATTTATTATAAAGGAGAGAAGCATTTCTAATGCTAAAATAAATGTACTTCTGGAAGCCTTTTACCCACTTAACAGTTATCCAAGTTATTTTTGGGGTCATCATGTCTCTGTCCTTTCTGTAAATATCTTAGGCACACAGAAATAATGAAAGGAATCACAAA
>VZTT01048410.1:0-28840 GCA_013400855.1 Buphagus erythrorhynchus
AAAAAAATAATGGCTACTTTCCAATGTTAAGGTGGCTCTGTGAGGGGTGGGAGAGCCTTAGGAGGAGTTAGAGGAGCACTGCTGGAGCAGTAAGGTGTGACAATTATCACAGACACGGACGGGTTTTGGGTACGATGGCAGTGCGAGTTCGTTACTGGAACAAGTGTTGCAGAAGATGTCCCCGCAGTTTCTGCAGTGGTGCTACAAAAACAGAGTCAGAATGAGCAGAGCTGCCTAAAAACAGCATCAGGAAGAGAGAAGTCAGGCCTTGGAAACTCTGTCCGAGTCCACTGAGTGCCTCCACTTCCTACCAAGCCCAGCGCTCCCAGCAGCACTTCCTCCTGCGCAGGGCCGAGCACAGGGCGCGATCCCAGCGCAGCCGTGCTCCCTCCGCGGCTAGGAGCGGCACCCGCCCCGGCTCGGAACAGCCAGGAACGGGAGCAGGGGCGGGAGCAGGAGCGGGAGCGGGAGCGGGAGCGGGCCCGGGCCCGGGCCCGGCCGCGGAGGGAGGGCGGCTGCGCTGGGATCGGCTCCCCGCGGCTGCCGGGTCCCCGCGCTGCCCCACACCGCGGGCCAGGCACTGAGCAGCGCCTGCTCAGCCAGGAAGGGAGCCTGAACACAGCCACGGCAGCTCTCCACCGAGAGCACTGAAGCAAAAGCGTTAGTTTTTGGGTGGTAAATGCCAAATTATTCCCTATGTATTTATCATGCCAACAAGATTCGGAAGTGTACAGGTTCAGTCTTCCCTAGCAAGGTATGCAACAGCACCACTTTTGTTTTCCATGGATTATTTAAAAATAATCTGCTGAACAACATTACCTTCCTTCTTGAGATGGAGAATTCCTTTTTACATTGTTTGCAATGGGTTGCTTCATCATCCTTCAGCCACGTATGACCCTGGAAAATTGGAATGAAAACCACGCTGGAGATAGTTATAGCATTTTACCAACGTTTTCAAAAGCCACCTTTTAAAGCAGAATAACCAGGGTCAAATTTGAAAGTGTTAAATGAAATTCATATGCTTAGTCAAAATATCCACTAAAGAGTACCTTTAGTGCTTTATTTACTTCTTTAATGTCTTCCATCTTCAGCTTTGATCTGGAAAAAAAATTATGCCCTGCATGACTTTTTATTTAGCTGTGTTTGGTTTTCCCTGCCATTCCACTGTTGAGCCACTGAACCCAAACCCCAATTCTTCAGTCAGCTCCCTGTTACCCTTCTGAACCACTCACTATCACTGAGAAACTTTGTCAGCTCAGGGACTGCCCCTTTTTCAGTATAAACAGAAGAATGTAGGAAAAGCACAGTTCCACTATAAGAACTAAACATTTCTTTTAATGTTTCCTCTCAGCCAACTCACTCTGACAAGATCCTCCCTCACTTCCATTTCATGGCTCTTTAGTTTCTCATACATAGTAATTGCCTCCTAAAATTCTCACATCAATTGATTTTTATAAGTAAATGACATTTAAAATTCTTGGTATTACTCTGATACTCCAGCTTATGTCACTTACAGGAATTCTGTTCCCTAGAACTTACTGGCTGAGATGAAGTCCCATTTCTTGAAGAGCTTGTTCCTGCTCCTCATGGACCTTCTTCAACTGCTGCTTCTCATCTTGCAGTTTTCTCAGTTCCTATAAAATCAAGCACAAAATCAAGTTTTTTGTGCACTGTTTGACTTACAACCTCGATCAGTCTACCCAAACTACCCAAAGCAGTTCACAAGAATCAGCTCCTTTGCAAATGCCCCTATTTCTAACGTTTGATTTTTAAAATTACATGGGGGAACTATCCACAGATTCTGCACAAACAATGGAATAATTTAACCATATTTACCAAGAAAAGGAAGATTTTCAAGCTTTGAACATCCTTCAACGTAGCTAGAACATGGCAGTCCTGTGCCAACACAGGAGCACACAGACAGATACAGGTGCACAATTGTGTCCTCAGAAACTGTTCTATACATGGCAGCAAATCCTCTTCAGGTTAACAAGAATGTTCATACTTAAAAAATAAATCACATTCAGTTGTTCTGAATGCTTGAAACAGTGCATACCTTTTTCAGTCCTTCCATCTGTTGCAATTCTGTTTTAAGCAGAGTGGTTGCATCCTTCTCTTGGTGCAGTTCTTTTTGCAAAGTTTGTCTCTGTTCCTTTTCGGATTTTAACTCCTTTTCCAGGGTTGAGCTATTTAAAAATAACTAATTCTAAAAAAACCCTATAGCAGAAGAATATCCTATAGCACTTAAGGATAGCAACAGTGTGAGAAGTAGAAATCTTGTCCAAAAGAGGGCAAAACTAGAGTGGTGTTCTGAGAAAGGAAGAACAGGCAGCAGACATCAAAAATGTTAACACTGTTAACATTTAACATATGTTAACGTTTTCAGATCACAGAAAACAAACAGCAATGAAGCGCTAGAAGAAAAACAACCAATCAAAAGACCCCCAAATAAACCAATCCCCACGAGTAAATATTTCACTACCAGTGTTTAAACTGTCATGTTTAAAAGGGACGTGCTACCCTGAAGTCTGAACAGTGCAAGAAGCTTTTTCTATTGGTATTAGAAATCTTTAGAGGATTAACATTCCCTAAGAACACACTCACACTCCCTTCAAAAGTCCCAGTCCCTTTGGATGACAATCAGTTCTATGCTCAGTCTACAAGCATGACCATACCTATCTCCTGATTTATTAAAAAAGCAATTGAAAGCTCCATTGCTAGCTGGAATGGACAGATTTTTGCTGCCACTCTGTGCTCTAAATTAGACATTCTGGAAAAAACATGTCAAAATCCTCATGCTAACCGCACACTGTTCAGAAGTGCTCTGCTTCCCTGGGTCCTGCATACATCTGTCAGTGCTGAAGCCAACAGAATTTCAAACTCACCCTATCCTTAGACCTGAGCATAAAAGGAGTTAGAAAACACTTCTTAAAGAAATGGCAAAGGGAAGGAAAACACCTGCTTAGATTAAATACCATTTGCTGTCCAGCTGGGCCATCTGCTGCCGACACGAGTCGAGCCTCCCAGCCAGCTCTTGTTTCATCTTATTGCACCGTTCCTCTGCTGCCTGCCTGGCCTTCTCTGCCTGCTGCAACCTACACGGGAAGGAACACAGACATTTGTTTCTAACTCACTCCTTCCCTGCACCCTCTCACCCTCTTCTTTCAGAGTTACCGCAGGGATCTTTACAAAAGCTTGAACTGAAAATGCTAGTGTAGAAAAAAAAAAAAAGACTTTCGAAAGCAGTTGTTTCTGAAAAAATCCAAAAAGCAAAGTCACACCTGTTCTTAAAGTGAAGTTAACATGTTTTTCAACAGCCTGCTTATTGAAAGAGCTACAGCTTTCCAGTGGGTCAGTTATCAGCATGTTTGCCTGGGAAGAGAGAACAGCAAGCACAGAGGGATGAAGAGGAGAAAATAAAAAAGCTCATGCTGGTACACAGGTCCAAATGTCTATGGGGCATATGGAAGGTCATCCTGTAAAGGTTTATATTGGAAACTTTCTACTGACTTCAATGTTGACTTTCTGATCTTGCAATTGTTACCTCTCTTCCATTCGTTTCATGGAGGACATCATCTCATTTGTTTTTCCTTCAAAAGAGGATATTGCTTCTGTTTTCTGTTGTAATGAACACTCTGCATTCTGTAGGAAATAGTGAACAATGTTTAAAGTCTGCCACCAGATAAAGAATGTTCAGCTTGCTAAAGGCCATGCCTGGGTCCAGCTGGAATGTGCAAACAAAATGCTGATAATGCCAGAGCAGACATTGCTCCAATTGTTTTGTCACAACCTCAGAAAAAACCCAAACCACCTTAACTAAGTTTTGACCTATGAGATCAGCTACAAGCCAAAAATGTTCTCTTCAGAAAAAGCCTGAAGAAATAAAACCAGATTAAATTGACAGGATAAGAATACCAACGATGATTTTAATTTAACAACTGCATTCAGTGGGAATGGAACCGGGAAGCAAAAATAAAAAAACAAATAAATACTGCTTTCAAAAGCAAAGGCACAGCTCAGCACTGGGCTTTCACTGACTTGCAAGTGTCTGGGAAGGAGGCAAAGACCTGGGTAAAGGCTGAATAGGCATCAAGAAACAGGCCATAAAAATTGAGAGAAATCCCCTCTGGATTTCTGGCACCAGCTGTGGGAGAGTAAGGCTTGCTGAATTCTTACTTCATGTAGGGAGAGGCTAGTTAAACTTCCATTTCATTAATGGAAACAAGCTCTGTATATTTTGTGTGAGCACTGCTAGACCATGGTTTCCTTCTAGAAATGCCTATCATACAGCTTTGTTCAACTGAAAAAAACAACATAAAACCACAACCCACTCAAACAAGAGAGACCCCACAAAACCATCCCCAGCCCCCTGTACATACCTGGGATTTGTGAAACATCTGCAAGTTAATGGCCTTCACTTCTTCTAACTGTTGGCGAAGGGCAACTAAAGTGTCTTGTTTTTCGTGAGTATCTTTTTCCAGAAGTTTCATGGCAATCTCCATTTCTGTTTTCATTCCAATTTGTAGCTCCAACTCTTTCTCTAGTTCCTTACAAAGAGAGTTCCTAGTGACTGCTATGTAGCCATAGGTCAGGGATAAAACCCAGATAACCCCATACACAAACTGTGTCTCTGCTATAATAATGCCAGTGGTTTCTTTAGAAGAGACCTTTTATTTTCAACATTCCAAAAGTCCCAGTTCCCAATACTTTACAGACACTGTTAATGACCAAAGCTCAGCATCTTACTTCCAACTGCTGTATGAATTCTGAACAGCTGAAAAAGGTGCACAGCTGTCATCTTGTATTTGTAATGTTACAGTAGGCTGAATCCCATGTCTTTCACTTCACTTTCTATAGTTAAGTTTCCTTACCAGCCTGATTTTTTTTTCTTCTTTCAACTGCTTCCAAACATCACTGTACATTTCATCAAGACCCTGGCGTGACTGCTTGTAAGTATCCAATTCTACTTTTGTATCCTCTTTTGTTACCTACAAGAACATCAGTTACATAAGATCACAAAGTATTTAAAGTATCCCTTTAATTCTTGTGTGTAACACAGTATTTCAATGTGCTACTTCAAGTAAAAGCCTACTGTTTTACAATCAATGACCCGGCAAACATTAATAAGCTGAAATTTCAAAGATACAGTAATGATAAAAATACTTTAATACTTTACACTTTTTACTTTCATACTTCTAATACTTTGAATTCATTCTTTCTTCTGCAAGTGTATTTTTGGATGCGTAGTAAAGAACAGTAAAATCTAATGCCTGAGCATAGAACACCCAAACCCAGTGACCTGCATAACAACATGCTCAACTGAGCATTCCAGTGCACTGTGGGCACAGGAGAACTCACTACAGCTGATCAAAACAGATCATTTATTTTAAGGATCCTCATCATCTCTAAATAGGTGTCCCACCTCCACACTTTTTTCACTCCGTTCACGAATTAATTCATTCTGTTGTTTTAGCTGCTGCTGCTCTTCCTGAAGGGATCCAATTCGGTCAGTAGCTGCTGCAAGCTGTATGAAGAGAACAGATCTGTATTTAATCACTGTGCAATCATGCAGCATCTGGAGCAATTCTGAAGTCAGTAGCTCAGTCTCTGCAGCAGCTGTGCTGCTTACTTCCCCTTTTGCTCTCCCCCAGAGCTGCCCGACCCTTCTGCAGCCATACCCACTGTCAGCCAGAATTACTGGACCAACCAACATCTGTTCATTAACTCCTGCTTCACACCCTCATCAATTAATTTTAAATATTAACTGAGCAAAGAAATGCACTGTAGTATAAAAGGCTAAAATCCACCCTGGATCTGTGGAACTAGAAGTCACACCAACCCATGCCAGTCTGTCCAGTCCCCACAGCTCACCAGTATCTACTCAAATATTTTAGGTGTAAGATAGAGTCTAAGGGAGCTTTGTCTCTAATGGAGAAGAGCTGTGAGAAATATTTAACAGACCAGATACAAACCTCTTCCTGGAGTTTTGAATTGGTCTTTTCTAAACAGTCTATTTTGTTCTGGAGATCTGCAACCGTGCAACTGCGGCAAGGAAGAGAGATGCATAAAAACAATAAATGGAGTGTGAATGTTCAACTTTTACTCCTATCCTCAACAGTAGTTTTACCATCTTGCAATGAAGTACTTTGGTGAGCTGGGGAAAACTCTGAGGAAGAAAAACTGTCACTGTCAAGCACTGAGAGGATCATGTCCTTCTGCTGGCAGCTCTGCTCTGGCTTAGCTTTCGCAGTCGTAACACCTCTCCTGCTCAAGAGGGTAAGGGAGGCCTGTTCCTCCCACTGAGCAACCTATGGAGGAAGAGTAGAGACTCTTCCTCTAAGGAATGAATTTCCAGATGCACTTGTAGTAGTTTCTCTTGAAAAAAATAGTTCCAAAATGTTCTGTTAATCACTCTCAAAAAAGTAAATTATTACACACACTTGCTTTCTGCATTGTATGTACCTGCAGAAGAGTAGGACTACAAAATGAAACTAAGATTTTTGGGAAATAATCAGAAAAGACATTTCAATATCAAACAAAAATCTACAAGGCAGCAGAGACATTCAAAACCATGCTGGAAAAGCTAAACAGGACAAGTGTTTGTGTATGAGAATAGATGAAAATCCCACCTTAGATGTCGGTTCAGTTCTTCCACATAATGCTTCTGGTCAAGGACAGCTGTAATCCCTCCATCTCTAGTTGTAAAAGCAAGAATTTATTTATTGAGAAGAAACTCCCTCATTCTAAAGTTCTATTCTGTACTAGGGGTTTCAGCATAGACTTGCAAACAGAGCTAAAATCTTTTATCCTTATAAAATTACGTGTGTCTGAGCTGGATCAGAAGCACCAGGGAGGTGAAGCAGCTGCTTGGCTGCTTTTCAGCAGCTCCACAGAGAAGTGCTCTGAAGTGACAGAAGCACATAAAATATAAATATCCCTTCATTTGCTACAGGTCTTAGAAGACCTTAGAAGACCTGATCTGTGCTGCTAACTGAAGTCTCAAATCTAGTATTTCACTTAAAATTACATTTTTTCCTCCATAACTGATCTTTCCCTCAAAGACAGCTACTTACTTGAGAAAGTTTCTGAAACTGTGCTTAGAAACAAAGCAGTGAGGCAATGGGTGACTTGGCAAATCATGTCTTCTAAAACCAAATAAAACCACAATCTAATATTTTGTGTACTTTTAATTTGGTTCCAGCTCAAGACTCAAACTCTCCAAATTGTTTTTAAAACCACCACAATTTCAGTCTCTGAAAGATATTACTTTTGTTTAGGTAACAAAATCTGGTTTGGGTTCTCCTTTTTGGATGATTAATAGTTTGAGATCTCCAGCACTCCCATCCTCCCACACACTGTCTGACAGAGTTTTTCTTCTACAAAAACTGTAATGATATATAATTATTAATTCACTATACATACTGTTTGCCATCACTGTCCTGTGTTTCCTTAAGATACAAGGAGAAATCAATCACTCCAACCTGAAAAATATATTTAAGCTATTAACACACCTTTACAATGCAATTATGTGTACAAGCAGGCATTACTGTGTATTTGGAAAATGATAAAAATTTGAAGTTTAGATTTAGAGAGACAAATAATACCTATATTCTTCCTAGCTGATGCAAACATGCAAGCTAGCATTTGTCATAAAAGCATCAAAGTAACCATATTACGTGGGACCAGATTCCTCGCAGCTATTAGTTTTGACAGCATTTCCATAAACTGCTACTTATGTACTTTCTTTTAATTCACTGAGGGAAACCCAACAAGCTTCAACATAGGTCATGCTGGAAAGAAATCTGGACCCATCTCAATAAAGTATTTATAGATGTACTTAATTCTACTAGAATCTTATACCAACTAATCCTACTTAAGCTTTAATCTTCACCTGGGAATCCAAGTCTTCTCCTTTCAAGCAGAGGTTTGCATCAATAACATTCAGTCCAACCAGCAGACCCACAATAACTGCTCCTTCCTCTTCCATCATCAATGCATCAGGTTCATAAAATTCACTGGAATAGACAGTATAAGGCATCACTGCACATCTAACAATTATAATGGCACTTCCATCACTGAAATCATATAAACAATAATGCAGCCTTTACAAAACTCATCTGAGTTCTCACTCATTTATCGCATAAGGCAGAAGATTTAGAACTCTCTCAGAAAACTCTGCAAATTTCTTTGTATTTTCACAGCAAAAACAATTAACCATTTGCTCCTCTGCAGGCTGCAAGAGCAAGCATAAACTGGTCAATTAATGACTCTCCCTGGAGCCACAGGAGGTGTCAGTGATTCAGGAATATTCAGGAATATTCAGGAATACATGTCTGTGCTGTTACCTTAACAGATGCTTATGGTCCAGGAGTACTTTGAGATAATCTGCCAGTTTCTTTTGCATGAGTGCTAGATAAAGCCAAGCCCTCCCTCTGCCCACAGCAGTCCTAAAATGAAAAGTTGCATGTTTTGGTAAAATGAAGGTGTTTTATTAACTAGATTTGTGCAATTCAGAATCCTCAGTTTACAAAGTGAGGGGAAGGACATTATTTACTAAAAAACAACAACAAATCTCTGGGGAAATGAACTGCTGTCTCCAGAACACAAGAACATTTAAGTATATTCCATTCTTCAGGGAAAGTATATTGTAAAGTCTTCTTAATTTGAAAAAACATACATATTGTCAACTACCAACATCACCCAACCATTAATACATCCTAGTATTAAAATCAACTATATTTCAATCATCCTGAATTATTCAAACCAAATACTATCAGCACACACACAAAATGACGTAAAATCATGAAAGTGGGGAAAAGAGTAGGAAAAAAATGTGTGAAGACTTTAGTTATTTTTAGCAAGGTTACAAAAGTTTCCAAATGCTATTTTCAATCTGACAGCACTGTTTGAGTCAGAAACTCTAAATATTTTGAGATATCCTCCTTATCTCTTAGAGAATATACCCCCTATTTTTTTTCTTTGGGAACAAGAGCTTGTTAAGGAAGCCAAAAGACTACATGAAGGATTCCTTTTCCTAGCAGTATGGGCAAAACACATCATCCCCAACAATTAACTTACTTCAACTCTGGCAGATTTTTAACACTAGTTGCTATATCTGATGCTTCGGGACAAAGTTTTTCCACTAGTTCCAAAGGACCAAAAAATGACTTGTTCTGTCCAATAAAAGTCTTCTTCACTAAAGGGAGCATACAGAGAGATCTGTGAGGAAAAATGACAGGCTTCCAACTCCAGAATTTTAGACAAAATTTACTTTGTTACTTTGTCTTATCAGCTTATAATATGTATGTGGAAAGGGGGCATTAAGATTACACTGACAGTTTAGGAGGCACAAAATACAGGGTGTACAAGAGTAACTACATAATTATATCTGTATTACTGGTTAGCATCGTATGTTTACAGAATTAATTATGTCATTCCAAAGTCAAGCTGGAGCCACAGCAGGCCACGACAGAGACTCCTTGACCTGCCTCTCCTGCACCTGGCAGCCAGCGCCCACCTTTGAGCCCGTGCTTGAGGCAGTGCTCCAGCACCACGAAGAACTGCTGCAGTGGTGGGAAGTCGGAGTCCAGGGTCCGGCCCAGGCTCAGGGCTGACTGGATGAGGATTTTGATGCTGAGCTTCATCATGTTCATGAGGTTGGCACGCTCCTCCATGGTGTGGCACCGTGTACCTGGGGGCACATGAGTGGGGAAAGGAAAGCTGCTTTACAATCACAGAATCAATTAGGCTGGAAAAGACCTCTGAGATCATCGAGTCCAATTAAACTAGGCCAGAGCACTGAGTATCAGATCCAGTTTTTCTTTAAACAGCTCCGGGGACAGTGACTCCACCACTTCCCTGGGGTGCCCATTCCAACATATAATCAATAACCTTTCTGTGAAAAAATACTTCCTAATGCCGAACCTAAACCTCCCCTGGTGGAGCGTAAGATTATCTCCTGTCCTCTTATCACTGAGAGAAGAGACGGACCCCCACCTGGCTACAGCCTGCAGTCAGGGACTTGTAGACAGTGATAAGGCCACTCTTGAGCCTCCTTTTCTCCAGACTAAACATCCTCCACTCCCTCAGCCGCTCCTTAAAGGTCCAGAACCTTGCCCAGCTCTGCTGCCCTCCTCCGGGCCCGCTGCTGCGCCTCAATGCCCTTCCTGAACTGAGGGGCCCCGAACTGATCACAGCACTCGAGGTGTGGCCTCCCCAGTGCCGAGTACCTGGGGACAATATGCACGGGGACACTGCGCAGCTTTTAAAGACCCCTCGCCGCGATGCCCCCGCTGGGCCTCCATCCTGCGGCGGGGGCGAGCTGGGTAAACCCCCCCTTCAGCGCCGCGCCCGGCCCCCGGGAGGGACACGGCCCCAGCCCCGGCCCGTGGGTCCCTACCTGCGCGGCGGGGCCGGGCCGGGGGCCCCGCGGGCTGAGGGACCCCGGCCCGCCGCGTTACCACGGCTACGGCGCGCGCGGCGGGGGCGGGGGCGCGCCGGCCGCCATCTTAGAGCAGCGTGAGGGGCGCGGGGCGGGCTCGGCCCGGCCGCGGCGTGTTGCAAAATGTGGAATATGTACACAATTGCTTAAGAAAGGATGTTTTTCGGTCTTTGTACGATTTCAAGCCTAAGCAACGATAAGGGTGATTTAACCCGTGAAACATCAGCTAACGAGCAAGCTGTAAGTGACGTCCAGGTGTTACAAAGAGGGAGTGGGGGGTGTTTAGTCTGGAGAAAAGGAGGCTCAGGGGTGGCCTTCACTGTCTGCGAGTCCCTGACAGGAGGCTGTAGCCAGGTGGGGGTCGGTTTTGCCTAGTTAACAATTGTCTTGTTGAGGTTTAGGGTTGGACATGCTTCAGTGACCTCAGGCCTAAGGGATGTTAATAAAAGGATGTAGCACTGATAGTGGACTCAAAGGATGCAGAATTTATGCGCCGCAAGGATAGCCTGAAGCTGAGTCAGGGGAGGTTTAGGTTGTGGTCAGGAAAAGGCTCTTCACCCAGAGGGTGGCTGGGCGCTGGAATGGGCTCCTCATGGACGTGCTAACAGCACCAAGCCTGACAGAGCTCCAGGAGCATTTGTACAACACTTCAGTGGTGTGACTCTTGGGTATGGTCCTGTACAGGGCTTGGAGTTGGACTCAGTGATCCTAGTGGGTCCCTTCCAACCCAGCATATTCATTCATAATATGATTTTATGACATTTGGCAGAACCTCTAGGATAAGGAAGAAACTCATAAAGCCAACACAGCAACTATGCTCATTCAGCTCTGACTGGGTAGAAGGTAATTCTGGCAAGGGCAGATTGTGACCACTGACCCAAGAAACTCACTGACCCAAAAGAACAGACTGAGCATGTGGACTAATGAGTGTGAGAAGTGAGGATATCATTGACCAATAGACAATAGAACAGTAATTAATAAGAGAACTAGGGAATTTGTAGCTAATGAACATTAATGCCTTTGAACATTAATTCCTAAAGCCTAAAATAGTAAAAAGTTTTGGTAGTCGTGCTGGCTTTGTGGATTTTCCACCTAGCCCCCTTTCTGTGCAAAACTGTAAATAAATCAAATCCTTCCACTCTCTGCATGGATTAGCCTCTTGCAGACCAAGTGAAAGAACCTGTTTTGGGACAACAGGAAAAGTGGGACCAGGACCAGCTCCCTTGCTTCTTAAGGCACCTACAGGCTCTGACAGGAGCTGCCAACCACAGCCCAGTGGCCACCTAAACCATGTTTTAAGCCACTGCTGTTTCAGTAGGACAGTCTTGTTGTCACCTGTGGGTCACACACAGCCACACTCTGCAGAAACAGCAGTGGCAGAAGTCCCAGCCCTGTGTCAATCCCACTCAAGATGTTTTTAAGATTGTGCAAAGGTCTCCCCAGCATTTTCCTTTCTGTGTGCACAATGTTAATTTAGGGTTAAAAATGAGCAAGACTCCTCCTTGTGTCAGAAGAGGAAAAACAGAGTCATTCTAATTTAACTGACCTTAATAACCACAATACACACGAAATGCTGTCATCTCTGCAGGCTACTCTATAGTTAATTGTATATATACTATATACAATAGTATATATAGTATATAATCAATATACACTATATTATATATGTACATATATATACGAGTATACTGTATATTGTCTGTAGCCAATAGATGCCTCTCAAAACTGTATACAATGTGTTGACATGAGGCTGAGGATTAAAAGCACCATAATGTTTAGAATTTTGATCCCAATATTATCAGGTTACACATTAGGAACAGAAAAAAAGCTGCACAAACAGAAAGCCAGTGAGGTTTTTGGGATGTTTCAAAGCAATGCTAACCATTTGGATGGTTTTTAGAATTTCAGTTTTTACTTACCAGGAATGCTTTGCCTCTACACCTTGCTCAAGATACACATATTACCCACAAGACTTAATAAAATACCATGAATGAAATGCTCTTTATAAACTAAGAAGTGTCTTAATACCGGTCTGCATTAAGTTAAATAATTACTTGAACAATATTTTTTACACTATTGCAAATTTACACAGTCAAGTACATCCTTTGCAAAACTGTGCAGGTTGGTACATGCAAAATAAACAGGTATTAGACACACTACCAAAGCCAAGCATCAAAGATTAGAAATCAGGTTACCTCAGTGCAAAAGATCACAGATGTGATGCTGCAATCTTTAAGAATGTAGTCACACAGTTTTGTATCTTATTCAACTCAAGAGATTTGTTTCAACATCTTTTTAAAGCCACATGCCTTGTTTACTGCAATTATTCAGCACACTTTGAAGTCAGAAAACACTGAAGCACAAAGGAAAGCTCACAGTTCTCCATCCCTTGGTCTTTGGGACTGCAAGTCTTTCTTGATTCGTTTTCTTTAGATTTGAAGCTGCTGGCCTCTCTGCAAGTGGCAGACACTGGTTTTAGGATGGGGTTTATGCATTTAGAACATGTGATCAACTGATCTGAAGTAGCAGATAGAGGTTGTAAAATCTCTGGAAAAAGATTACAGCAGGCAACAAATTTTCCACAAGTGGTCTTGCATACCTTGGCTTATTTCTTAAACATACCTACTTTAAATTAGATTTAAATTCTTGGTCAAAGATAAATAATATTGAACAGGTAGAACATGTGCCTTAGTGCCTGTTCACATTTTATATACAAGTTATTAACTGATTTTTCATACAGAATTTTCCATAAAACTCAGCAACATATTATCCAAATCCTTTGAAAATTGTGGGAAGGTCGTGGTGTATTCCCTTATTTGACAAGGAAGAAGCTGAAAGATCATAGTAAAAGTTCCATTAAATGTGGGAGCTTCATTTCAGGTAAGAGAATATTTTATTCCCTGCCCCTTGCCAAATGCTGTATGTTGTTTTCAATTACATCTATCCTCAGCATTATTCCAAAAGCAAACAAAGAAACTGGGATATTCTGCACTTTGTCAGGTTAGATCCCGGGTGCACAAGATGGGCACTTGGGAAATAAACCTGTGAGAAGTTTGGTGTGAGACTTTGAGATGCAGGAAAAGAAGAGTCTATTTTTTCAGGACTATTAATCTTCAACTGTGACTATGCAACACTGAGGAATTTTCACAAAAAATGCAGAAGCCCATCAGCAGTAAGATTGACCCATGTTGTCCCAACTTAACTCCATGGAACTTCCCTTTGAATACTCAGTACCATTAAAAACAAAAAGGTCAGCAGCAAACAGAGCAAAGTTGAGCTCCAGTGCTTCAGAACAATTAAGCAACAATCTGAGACTCTGGAGTACAAGGTCCCAGGCCCAATTTCTGCTGCATTTGAATGGGTCTGGGATTTTTTTTCCACGTTATGAATATTGCTGAGATTTATTTTCCGTATGATTCAACTAAAGTAATTTTAATTCAGTTCTAAGTGACTTGTTCCACAAATCTGTAGGGTTGCTAAATCCACAAATGCCAATGTTGAACAAAGCAAGCTGTAGTTAAACTGAGGGGCATTTTTAGTGTAGTTACAAAGTAACTTAAAACAAATCTGTATCTTAGTTTGCTTGTCTAGTGTCTGACATGAAAGATACAAAGATACCTCCCCGGAACCGGCAGAACTCGAGGGAGGATGTGGAATTTTCAAAGATCCCTCAGGGCAGCCAGGCTGCTGGAGCTTTAAGGAGAAGGAGAAAAGGCAGCAAATAAAACAAAAGTAAATTTCTCCGAATATAAGAGTTTAGGTTTCTTCTGGTTATAATGCATTTCTTAAGTTCTACATCTGTGTCGCTTGTTTAATTTTACTTCAATACAAAACTGCAGCATCTTAAAAAAAGAAATTCAAAGTAACACCCATGCACCACTGACACGACCCAGCAGCACTTACGGGAGCGAACTCATTTGCGCACCACAAAAGCGAGTTTACTAAAGAAGCGGAGCCGTACTTGTCTTTGCCGGGCTGTCACTGCTGCCGGGCTTGGACACCAATCCCACCAGGGATGCGGACTTCAGGGCGCTGCCATAGCTCAGCGCCAAGTTTTCCGAGGCTTTCCTGGCCAGAGACAAGATCGGAGCAGACCATCGCCCTTCCTCCGGTTTCGCCTTCTCCTCGTTCCTTAGCTCGGCCGCGTCAGGGAGCTGTTTTTTGTCAATAATCTCAAAGTCTTCCTCCTTTCCCGCGGCGGGCGCGGCGCGGCGCTCCCCGGCAGCCATCTTGGGCAGGTCACATGACCGCGGCCCGGGCGAGGGAGCCGCCCCCGCCGCGGCTGAGGGGAGGGAACCGGGAGGGCTCCGGGAGCTGGGGCAGGACCGGGAGGCCGGGAAGGAGCCGGGGACGCGGGCAGGCCCCGAAGCCCAGGCAGGTCCCGGGAAGCAGGGCGGATCCCGGAGGCAGCGTGAAGCACCTTCACACAGAGGCAGGGCTGTAAGACAGGCCCGACCAGGACTGAGTGCTTCGCTTGGTGTTCAGCGTTAAAGGGCATGGAAGATGAAGAGAGAGTTTACCTTTGAACAAGTTAGGAAAGGAACAAGAAATACCGGTTTTTACTGCTATCTATGTCCCTAGACATAATTTTCAATAAAAAAATTAAAATGTTTTGACGTCTCAGATTTACACATTAAAGTTGTGACAGCTTAACGAGATCTCTATTACTCTGCCTGTGAATCAAGTCGCTGTAACTTAAAGTGGAGGATTGGAATGACAGACGCACTGCTGTGAAAAGGGCTTGCCCTCGTCACTGTCATGAAAACAAAGCTACTCAGTAAAGCCACTTCATTAATGTGTTATGGGCTGGATTTGGTAGAAAGGTCTGTCGTGAAGGGGAACTGAGATTACCCCAATATGAAAATTTGATCTTGCTGTGTGCCTCAGATACTGATGTAGCCTACTGATGTATGGCTTGTTAGCTGTTTTTGCATCCAGCAGCTGCATGTGGTTGAGATATGTCACTCATTTAGTCACGAGGTAGTAGACGCTGTGTATGAGTTTTTGTGCTACATAGAGGAAAGTCTTTTGACTGTTTATTGTGTTTTTATTGTGTTTTTGTTTGTTTGGGTTTTTTATTTGTTTGGTTTTTTTAGAAATAAATAGGAGAAAGAGGATCGGATAGGAGAGTTGAAGGTCAATTTTTTTAGTCTTGCAGCAATGTAAATCTTCAAGTCTATATATACATATATTTTTTTCCCCTGATATGAGCTACTTTATGATCGATTCTGTCTTCTTGGCTTCTTAGACACTGAAAATTTAACAACTTGTGTTACAGAAAGCACACGGAAGCTCTTATGTTTTTGTTGAGAATTCAGAGATCAGCAGCCTCTTATTCACCCATGATTCAGATGAGCTAAGTATAGGCTTCAAGATACTTTTGCTAAAGGCTGCTAGAGATAAGTTCTGCTCCATCTTGTGGACTCCAGCAGTACTGGGCTGCTTGTAAGGAAATAGCTCAGTTCTGTAGGTTGCTGTCTTGCAGTTGAATATATGAATATACCTCTTGACAGGAGTAAGACTTGATAGTGATTTTCTGCCTTTCATTAGCTATCCAATGTTAGAGGCAGGGTGGAGAATGTAGTCTTAGCTAGAAGCAGAATTCTAAGCATTTAAAGAATGATTTTTTTTCCAATTTATCTGAAGAATAGGGCATAATAGGGCATAAAAGTTTTGTGACTGAGAACATAAGCAACATTATGTTACTCCCTTAAGATAACGATGCCTCAGACTCCTCTTTACAGCTCCACAATGAGCTATTTTGTAAAAATATGAAGTGAAGCTATCACATAGTCTATGATATCTTTTCTTACATTACTATTAAGGAAACATTTGATAATTTTATTTCAAGTGTCTGATGAGGAAAATTTATACTGTGCATAATAAATGTGCTAAAGCTTTTGCTACACATGATTTAATTGTGCTTAACTTGCTACTATTTGGTCAAAATTATTTAATCAGCCACTGATTGCTTTAAATGCCCTCTGTTCTTACACTTTTTATTTTAAAGCAAGCAAGAAGTCTTGTGGCATTGTAAGGGAGCCCTAAGTTACAGAGATTTGTTTTGTTTACAAAGTACAATTTCCTAAGGAGTTATTTGAGGCAGCCAAGGAGGGTGAAGTTAATACAGAATACAGCTTTAAGCACCTTAAATAAAAAATGAAAAAACTCAAAAACATAAGTGATGTAACTTTGGTTTTGGTTCACTGATTTATCAGGGAGGGGCACTATGCTTGAATAACGTTGCTTAGTTTTAGCTTGGATATTGGGCTTATTTTGGTCTTCTGCAGATGACAATATTTCACCACTCTTCTTTTTGCAGACCACTGGTCCAGCTCTTGCTACTCATGTGAAGATGAATAATATTTTCTTTTGGAAGCCCATTTTGTAGCTAGTTTAGGTCTGCCATAAGTGCCAGTTCTGTGTAATCACAAAAATACTTAAAATAGTTAGGGCTCATTGAAAAGTTAGGGGACTAAGTGACCCACTTATAACTTTTTGCTTTTCCTAACCCTAGACATTGAGGTGTTTCTAAAGAAAAAAATACCATTATGAAGCTGAGATAAGTAAAGTTCAGTTCTTTTTTCATGCAGATCTTGCGCAGCTTTGTTTGGTTTTACTGTTCCCCCTCTACTCTGTGTTCTTATGTGACAGGATGAAAATTCTCTTTTGAAATATTTAAAAAATAGTGAATTCAAGGTATAGAAAAAAATTATTCTGGAAGAATTCCTATTTTAATCAGGAAATTTTACATTTAATACAAAAGTCTGGCTAGCAGAATGGAAGATAATTAATTTTAGAATAGGAGAAACTCAATTCTTATTCAATGATATTTAGCAAGGCTGTTTCTTTGGCTAATTCCTCTCTATCTCAGATTTATTGTTTTTTGGGGAGCTAATGTTTTAAGAAACTTTTTTTTGCCATTTAACATTTCGAGTTAATCACACACTATAAATATTTAAAAGCAGCAAAATGCCACTATGTGCTGAAGGGTAAACTTCTGTGATTAGCTGTTATTTATATTTTGCATTCCTGTAACTTTTTCAGTCAGCAAAACAGATTATATTGCAAATGATCTGGTTGAGTTTTTGACCTTTAAAAGGCTGATGGGAATAAATACCAAGTGCAACTGTAGTTGGGAATAACATAAAATCCCCCAAATGATGTGTTATGTGTTTGACAGCATATCACAGAAGTTTTACAGAGCAATACAAATCACAGTATTTGTTGAGAATTCAGTGGTTGCTGAGTAGAGATGCATTCACAAGTCCTGAGCTACCACTTTGTGCAAGCAGGAGCAGAAGCTGTGCATGGACACAGTGCAGCCATCCAGAGTCACCTTCCAGTGACTGCAGCAGCGTCAAAGAGCAGTAGAATGTTCCTTGGACTCTTCTCTCCCTCCCCTGTTCCTCAGAATACTGAAACATTCTTTCCTCTGGCTACTGGGGTAAGTGAGTGCCACTTGAGGAAAAATGATAGTAGGAAATGATAATGTTTCCTTTGGAACATTGTAAAAAAAACCCCCAAACCCTCAATAATTTCCATGGCCATGAATGAATTCCTCCATGATTAATTAATGATAAGTGATTAAACAATTAGAGACAAAAGTTTTAGCTTTTGTTCTACCTCTAGTGCAGTAATTAGTTAAGATTCTTTCCTATCACTTCTAATCAAAAAGTGTTTTGAAGAAAACCAAAATTCCAGTTGTGTTATTGCACCTGTATTGAGTCAAATAACTTCTTAAAATTTCAAAACCACAACTTTATGCTCCCTAATCCTACTGCACCAGCTAGCACCATCCTTGCAAAAAGTCATTGATAATGACAGAATCAGCTGTTTGAAACTCCTTTCTAAAATCATTAGAGTCCCTAAGAGGACATGGAAATATTTATAGATGGAAATGTGTGTCATTGTAGTAAACAAAGGAAAAGATAATAAAATATGGATGAGAAACTTGCATTGAGATATTGGTGTGGAATCAAAAGTACAGCAGCTCACTTAGTATAAGTTTAAATCAGTTAGGATCAAACATCCACCAGATACATATTGAATGACAGTCTGAAGAAAAGCCCAGGATATTTATTGTTCTACTCTGAACTATTGCCTAGTTTTTAGAAAAAAAGAAAAAATATCTTCCAATAGGAGTATAGTGGACTAGAACGTGGAGTATCAGAAAGAAGGTAAAAAACAAACACACAAATTTTCCTTTAGTTATTTAACATTTGTTGCCTTGTAAAAAGAGGCAGGGGCAGAACTTTCCAGCAGGTGGCACTATAGCACCACTTTTTTCAAGAGCAGCCTCTAAAGCCCAGCAAACACGAGGTTGTGCAGCCACCTGAGAAAATACCGGGGAGCTCCCGAGGAAAAGAAAAGAAACAAGTTGAGATGCTCATCTGAGCGAGCCCTGAAGCTGCTCTGTGATAGCGGCTGTGCTAATAGAGAGCTCTGGGGGAAAGGAAGGAGTTGCTTGGCTCCTTTTACAGCAGCTTCAATTTGTGACTGCTGAATGAGTGGAATGCTCAGGAATGCTCTCTAATGGAATAGTGGAATCCTACCTGTTCACGAATCAGGGTCATTTACCAGTTCTAGAGCTTCATGTGGGATTATGAAATTATTAGTATTTTACGAAAGATGTTTTTCTGTTAGAAGTTGTTACATAATGTTCTAAGGGCTTTGCAAGTAGGATGATTTGGATAAATGGTATCAGAGCACATCTGTTTGAATACTTTAATTTCTAGACTTCATGACCTGTGTGGTTTTGGGTTACGTTTTTCATGGCTTCTCTGGTTGGTTCGTTGGTTGGTTGTTTTTTCCCTTTCCTCTTTTTTTTAGTTCTTACTAGCTTTTTATTATATTTTTTTATTTAATTCTTCCTACTATTGCATGCAGACAGTTTTGTATCAAGTACAATTTTTAAGGTTTTATAAAAGTGCTGTAAATTGACTCGACTGAGGGGCATAGGGTCAAAGGAATTATAAATGCGATTACAGGCTGAATCCTAGTAAGATATGAACACAGTATTTTTGATATGTGCTGACATTTTTGCTACTTAATGCAGTTTTCAACTAACGCACATGAGCATACTTATATGCGACAATTATCTGAAAAAATGGGCTCATATAGTTCTATTAGTATAACAGAAATTATGCAAATTGCAGAAGAAAATGTTGTTAGTTATTATATCAACCAATGAAATACATTATTACTCCCTAGACAAGTTTAGGAAAATACTTTTATTATATATAAAATCACTGTTAGTTACTTTAATAATCTGTTTCAAAAGCAAATGTTGGAAGTTCATAAAAAATTTAATCCGTTATCTATAAACTAAAGAACATTTAGGTGCTTGCTTGCAGTTCTGGTGAGGCTGCACTCGTGCACTTGAGGGCGCCATGTGGCACAAACTGACTCAGGTTTCTCCACAAAGAATTGAGGTCCTATGACTGAGTCTCATCTGTAACGTGCAGGACAAAAAATGTTGGAAAAATTACAACAGGTAGTATGAGAAATGCAGTTCCTGACTTTTCTGCTACCTTTGATGTTCTCATTTTCTGATTTCTCTATGAGTGACACTGCATACTAATCAGTAAGGTATTTAGAGAGCTTAAACCAAAAGTGAAGTCAATAAACCTTTAGCTAGATTTTTATTTTTTTAAATAGAAGCAATATCTTCTTTCTCTTCTTTCCTTTCCTTCCTCAGAGTGTTTTTCCTTGCAGAGTTGTAACTTAAATTTGGTATACTACACTAAGAGATAATTCCTCGACCCTTTGATTCAATAGGAATTTCTATAGGGTGAAAAAGGGAAAAAATGTTTTTTTGTAAAATGTAAAAAATGTATGTAAAGGTTAAACCATGACAACTAACAACCAACTAACCAAATTGACAGAATCAAAGGGAAACCTGAGCTTTTGGTTAATGCAGGTGTGCAGTTCAGCTTCACAGTGTCTCTGTTATCAGTTCTCCTCACATTACAGCTTAGGCTAATTTCTCATCAGGGCTTTCCATGCTTGATGGAAGCTTGAGTGGGCCGATTAGATGTTAACAGTGAGATTGCTTAGTGATCTCTGACCAGAAATCATTTGAAATATCTTCACTAATCCATCTGAAGGAATTAATCATATGTAAGCATGTCACCTTTGGAAACAGAACTGAAAAACGTAGGACTCTAGTGGTTTAAACTAGTTTAAAGGGCCACTGGAGTGCTGCTGTTCTCCTTTTCCTGCAGCAGTGTGTTCCCATTTCCTTACATAGCCCTGCTCCCCATCTGAGCTCCTGACAGGCCCGTGGCAGGTGAAAGCAGCAGGAAATACAGGCTGGGGCTCTGTAGCACCCCAAGGCCATCTGACTGCAGGCTGCCTTCTTGTCACCTCTTGCCTCTGGCCAAACCCCTTCCTCAGCTCCCTGGGCCATTGGCTTGCTGAGCCATTTCGGTGCACTGAGTTGACTGAAAACTAATACAGCAGAAGTGAATAATTGTTCTGTTGTTTTAAGGCACTGAAACACCTCATATTTTCCAAATGTGTGTTGGAAGAATCATTTCCTATATGGATGTCCTGTTCAACCCCCAGTTTTCTGCCTGCCCTGAGTTCTTCACAGAGACTCCACTTGGCAGATTAACAAAATGGATGACAGAGTTACTACTGGAGTGTTTTATCTTAAATATCCTTCTTTCCATCTTTTCTCAATCATAGGGACTCTTGGCATCATACCAGCATGGGAAAAAAAGGACCAGAAATAGAAAGAGGAATCATTGCTTTGATAAATCCCAAAAGCTCCTAGTAACCAATGGATCAGAGACTGTGTGATTAGGAGTTGTATCTGAAGGAGCCATCTTTAGATAAAGGGGATATAGAGAAAACAAGATGTGAGTATAGATTGAAGACTTGTATGTGCAACAGCAGAACCTCTCCAGAAACCTCCAAATTATTATTGTTTCTATTTTTTTCTGTTAAGATCCTCAATTTATACTCTTCCTGACTCACACATTAACATTGAATGCTGATGATATTGTCATATAGGCAGATGTAACTTCCTTCCTCAAACACTGAGAAACAGAGCAACCAAGGAACCATGACAAAATTTTCAGCTAGGGAAAAAAAAATAGAAGGGTCTAATAACACCAAATGCATTTAGTGTGCTACAGGTCACATTGCTAGAAGTGCATACCATGGCAAATTACTGTTGACACCTCACCTGATATAATACAGATCTCTTTAAACTATTTCACATAATCAAGAGAATTCCTTTTTCTACAGCAGACATTCTTCTTAGGGGTGAACCTTAAAAGCACACAAAGATGAAAGTTATAGAATTGTGAAACAGCCATAATTTGTAATAACTTGGGTAGCAATAAAGAAGTGTAATGATGGCTTCAATGAAATAAAGTAGAAATTGTTAATCTTTTTAGGGGACACTTGTCTAAAATTTCCAGCAGCATGAAAGAAAGAGACCTCTAATTGAATTGCCACTTTGTGCAAGTGGGGAGGCAAAGACACCTCTGGTAGATGACTGTGTTTCGTTAACAGAGAGTGGTAATTGACATCCTACTGTTAAGATACAGTGTCTTGCCATCTTTCCTTTTCCTCTTTGGTCTAATAATTTCAGAAGATTTTACACATTGCCCTGACTGCTGTTGGGAATTGTTTTAGTATTAGTAACTATTAGTATTAGAAATAGAAATAGTGTTAGTATTAGTAACTGTAGAGAAATTTTCAGGACCTCTTTTAAAAAACAAAAAAAAACCCCAATTCCTCATCTGAAAATGGCTCTATTGACTGAAGTAAGGAAGGAAAAATATGAAGCCTAAATGTAGCAATAAAGGCTTAAGTTGAAGAGTTTTGTTGTTTTTCCGATAAGCATAAACCAAATATGTTTGTTTAAGTACAATAAGAACAATAAAAAATCCTATCATTCTCTGCCAATTATCACATCAGGCTGTGATCTTGTCAGAATTCAGAAGCTCCCAGTGCAGTATCCAGTACTGCCAGGATATGTTGGTATTGATCTCCCCTGAGTCGATGCTTTATCATGGCTGAGGGCATGAGGCCACCCAAGGCACTGTCACATAATCCTGAGGCCTTGCTTTGGTTATTACCTGTGTCAGAATTTCCATATGCAGTCTGTAAACATGGAAGGAAAATATCTTTTCTTTCACTGTATTATACTGGTGGGTAACCACTGCTGTCTTGGAACTCTCACATCACACTGACATTTCAGGTGCATCTCCAAAAGTTCCAATTATGATGGTTCTTGTCAGTCAGGCATCCCCTCCCAGGACCTCAGTGGTACTATTGGTGTTTTGTTTCTTAAAAATCCACAACTATTTTCAGATAAAGGAGAAAATCTGGAGATGCTGTGGAAGATGAGTAAATGGGATTTAAAGTCATTTCCATTTGTTTTATTTTAGTTGCAAATTGAAAAGTCATTGAAGAGTTGCATGGTGTCAGAAAAATAGTTGGCTTTGATTTTTGGAGAAAATGTTATGTTTATATGTAAGAGAAAAACTGCTTGATTAAAAAACTTCACAGTTTACTATTAACTGATACTACTTTTTACTCATAAGGAGAAGCTTTATGGTTGAGACACTGCAGGGAAACTTAAGATGTTTATTCTATTCCCAGCTCTTGCATCATTTATTTATGTCATGACACTTACATTGTTTATGATTCCAAACTTTGCCTTAACATTCTTTCTACAGAATGGTCACTATCTTCCTTAATCTTCTCTGTGTAGGCTGCAGGCTGTTTAGAGTGGGGACTTCTTATTGCATTACTAAATGCATGTATCATGCCTGGCACAACCAGAGCTAATGTGGTTTGGGTAAGTAGATATATATTTAATGCTACTGTTTAAAAAAAATTAATGTAAAGTGCTGCTGTTGAATTGGAGTGCTTCCAGTTAAAGTTACTTTTATGTCTGGTTGTAGAGAAAATGTTTCACAGTGAAAGCTATAAATTTTCATTAACCAAAACCAACTAAATTTGCCACAGGCTTCTAACTTCAGCTCATTATGTGTCTTTGAAAGTAAAGTATTTCTATTATTTGTTATTTGTAGAGACTGAGCTGCAAAATCCATAACTGTTTGAGAAATTAAGTAGATATGATGGATCCCAGAATAAGAAAGATGGAGGGAAGGAAAGAGCAAAATTTTGTTCTGAATAAATAGAATGTGATAGAAGATTTTTGAACTAATTTTAGGCTGTAGGATAACAGAGAAAAGTTCTAGTTTTCCCCTTTTATGACTGACTTATGATTTCCCACCATTGTGCTCATATTTTATAAAACTCAATTAAAGAAAAAGTCAGTTTGATTCCTAATATAGGCATGGCCACTATTTTATCATAAATCCAGCTTTTTGTCAGGCTAGCCATTGGTTAGTGCAGATACAAAAAATAATGCAACTATGGATCTAGGTGCAAGTTAACTTTTTCAAAATAATTTCTGATACAGATCTCTTTTCATTTGGTTATGACATTCTGTACAGATTCCTAATTAGCTAAACTTCTTTTTAAATTCAATTTTAGATCAGAATCAGAGCAGTCAGTTGTTTGATTTCCCACTGGTGGGGAAGTGAGCAGCTCCATGGTGCTTAGTTGCCAGCTGGGGTTAAACCATGACAACTCATTATGTGAAGTTTTACTTCTAGAGCAGCTCTGAGATGCACTGAGAACAGAGTCCAAAGGGAAATATTTGCTTTGTGCCTGAAGTATCTCTGAAATTTATTAAAACCCGTTTTGCGGTGGTTTGGAGGTAGTACCTAGATCTGAATTTTGGGCCTCAATCCTCAATTCTTCTGTTTGTATTTACCTTTCTCCTTCATGTTCCCTAAGTGGGCAAAGGTGATGGTATCACATTGCTGTCTTAACTAAAATTTGTATTGCTTTGTGAAGAGGAACTTTGTTGGCATTAATTGAAGATATGATCCCTGCTTGTTGAGAAGGAAAAAAAACCCAAGTGATTTTAGATCTTGCTAATCAAAATTTAAATCTCTGCAGTGAATAATTGACATGAAATCCAAATCTCTTCAGTAACTTTTAAGTAACTTTTATTTATACTTGTGAATGGGACAGAAACCACAGGAAGCTGGTAAGAATTTGCTTTTAGAAGTTTCCTCAGGTTAGGGGCCTTCTTCATGATAATAGTTGTAAAGTTTATTGTTACTTTAATTTAAAATTGCAGAAAACCTTTATATTTCAGGACAAATCAGATGTAACATGCAATGTGCTTAGGGACCATAGGAAGAAGAGATTGAATTGGGGCTTGTAACAAATTGTAAGAAACAAAAAAAATCCTCAGGTGTTTTCCTGCACAGGTTAATAGATGTTCATCTTTGGTATTAAGTCTTGCATTATGTCTGAGACAGAGCAAGAGCTCACAATCTCCAAAAGAATATCACTTCTTACTTCTTTTTTCTGTTTGTTTGTCATCAGCATGTTCCATCCTTCATCTTCTTCCCTTGGCTCAGGAACTCATGTGACACTTATCATGAACTGATTCAGCTAAATCTGACTAAATGAGCAGAAAACTACAGCTCTCCAAAAAAACCCCAACACAAACAACCCCAACCAACCAACCAACTAACCAACCAACCAACCAACCAACCACAGCAAACACTGCCCCCCTCTACAAACCCTCAGTATTTTTCTGCTTAGTTGGAGAGTTGAATGAACTCACTAAAAGTCAACTGAGTGGCAGAGACAGTGCAAGGATGAAAACATAATTGGAAGAGGGACCTGTTCTCTCCATGGGAAATTACATTTCACTTCAGTTACAGGGCAGGAACTTCTATCATTAAATTGAAAATCTAGGTGTAGTCCTTTTTATTTTCTAGTTGTCTCTCCCTCTCGTAATTTAAAAACTTTTTAAATGTTACAATATGCATTTAAAAAAAAAGTCAAATATTAATTTGGAATGTTAAATTTTTTTTCTCTTTTTAGAAGACCATCAATACAAAAATCTAATCTTTGTGAATCATGCAAGCTGGCAAGGACATCTTTGATATCAGTCTGAGAAATCTGTTCTATAGGTGGCACTTAACAATCTACTTTTCTTTAGCATATACCTAATTTTTCTGGTTTGAGTGATCTTGCTTAGGAATAAAATAGTCAGAATTTGAGCCTTGCCAACACAAAAAATTAGGCATCTCAGGAAATGCCATGTTCCCATTTTTTGATTAGTTCTCCTTCTACTGGTTTGACCTGTTAATGAATAGTTGTGGTCATAGTTAGACCAGTCTGATTTCCATGTCACTGTCTGCACATACTTGACTTTTTCCTTTGACTGTGATAGTTTCCTACCTGCTGTACTGCAGAGTCTGATGAAAATTCAGCTGCTGTGAGAAACATGTGGCACCAACACTCTGTGATGACTCAAGAGCTGGCAGGGAGCCCTACAGTTTTGCTGAGTAAGTTGTTATTCCTGAGTTTGCAATTTAATGGCTTATATTTTTGCTGTAAAAATTTATACTACGATGTGAGAGTTACTATGGCTTGTTTTTAATTTTCACATTCTCCTACCTATGACTTTTTCTGTTGTTTTATAGTATCAGTCTAAAGTAAGAGTTTAAAAACAGTGGTGTCCTTTTCAGAATGTGAGAATCTTTCACGCACCTCTTTCTCTGAGTTATTTCTGACTAATACATTGAATTGTAAAGCATAAGGGAAAGAACCTGATGTTGTGGGGTTTTTTATGATGATAATAGAAAATATTATGAAACAAGAGCTATGCCTTGATAAAAGTAGCAATTTTTTCTGGACTGAATTTCTGTCTCAAAATTCCCAGACCTTTCAGTCTTAAAAAAGGCAATTTTTTTTTGGGTATTACTTGTAGAAACACTGCATTGTATAATAGGAAATAAAAACCAGATTTCACAAGGTTTTACATTTTTCTTTACAGAGATACACTCAATTTTTATGTCAATAATGACATATTGTAACAACTCATGGGATTAACTTAAAAAGACCTCAGTGTGCTGCTACCTCCACATTTGCAAACAAAACTTAGGAAACCTTTTTTTTAAATATAGTTCTGAGTATACAGTTCATTACTGTCACTAAAACACTCAGATTTAGCTTGACTTAAATGTCAGAAAATATTATTCAGGTGTAGAAGACACCAAAGATCACATCTAACTGTTATATTGGATCTTAATTAAAGGGAGACCATATAAACCTCAGAAGCTTCTATGAACTAAGAAAACAACCCTGACATTCTCTGCTCAGCTCTGGGTATTTGTTACTGACTTTGATCTCCAGTGATAATCTCCAAAGACCCAGGATTCTGGCTCACTCAAAAATTGGGTTTTCTTTCAAACTTTGCTGTTAAGTCATTATTGCCAAATAACTGGAAGGACTAGAACCTCAGAAAAATCATTTTATTTCCCATTACAAGAGTTAGTTCAGGCAACAACATTACATAAAGCAAAGCTGTTTTCTTCTCTGCAGCTCAGTCTACTCAGTGTTAAATATAGTCTGTGCATTGGCACTGTCCTGTTTGGGTTTTATAACAATCAGAAGGTTTTTCGCAGGTCCCATTATGTTTAGAAAATATCACAATATTTTCAAAATATGTAATAACCAAATAGTTGTGAAACGGCCTAATGCATCTTTGCTTGAGATAAGACCACAGTCCACATCGTGGTTATGGACTCATCTGGCAAGCAGGGAAAAAAAAATCAGTTTTTTCTTGTAGATTTTCTTATTTGATATTTATTCTTGGCAGGATTATTTCTAATTAGATTGTTCTTTTTCCCAGTCTCAGAAGGGACACATACAGTGAGTGAACAAGCAGACTTTGTAGCTCATGCATCTGAACTGCAGCTTATAAAGTACTCTGACGCTGCAGCTAAATTTGCATTTTTAAGAAGTCCATTGTCATGACTAATTACATAATTTCCCTTTGTTATATGACAATGTTATGGGAGCAATCTGTAAAAGACTCTGCATCAAACTTCAGACTATTTGGAATTTTATTATGGTTACATTTATGAATTTACAGTGTGATCTTGAAAAATACTTTAAGTGCTCAGAAGCCTGAGGTGAGTTTTATTCGAGAGGGCCACATTAAAATGTTGTCTAATATTTCTTCTATTAATAGGCACCATATCACTGGTATTCTAAAAAATTATTTGGATATCAGAATCTGTTTGTTTTTTCCTGACATTTCCATTGTTATGAAAAATGAAGTTGAAATGTCAAGTCAAAGAAGTTGGAAAATATGGTTGTGTTCATATTTAAACACAAGCAAAGCAACTCTAAGTCTGTTTTCTCATTTCTGCCTTGAAGAGGTAAAAACCATTCTTGGTATTTTCTGGGCAAGATATCTACCAAAATCAATGAACTAATACACAGGTTTACATGAAGTGCTGCAAAAGTAAATGCACCAGGGAGCCTTCCAGGATATTTATGAAATGCCTCTGTTGCTATGCATTCTGTGGGAATGTTATGTGTGAGGACAAACGGGATCAAGACTTGGATGTTGAAAGTGAAGCTTGAGGGGATGAGATCAATTTACCATTATGCAGTTGGGTTTGGAAACCTTTTGGTTTGCTGCAGCACACAAACCCTGATTGCTTTGTGTTACTGAAGCTTATGTTTATCACACTGTTGTGAGCAGGTTTCAGTCAGTGCTCAACTGGCACCTTTTATCCAGAATGGAGCTGATACAAACTTGTAATTTTCAGTTTGTGGGACATTCTGAATTCCACATTTTGGTTTCATCTCAGGATATAAATTAATGCACTTTCCAAAACAATTCTCAATGCAGCTTTGTTTAAACTGACACATTGCTGACAAAAATGGTCTGTGATAGCGCAGCATAACTTTTCCTGTGGCTGCTTTGCTGTGTAAAACTTTNAGTTCCCAGGATAGAGCATTCTCCACGCATTAGTAATCAGACCCTAAAGAGTCACGGCAAGGGACCCCAGTGCCCAGTAAGAGTAGGGTCGCAGGGGACAAGCCCGGATCAGGCAAACCAGCAGGTGCTTCCTGAAGGAAGATGGGAACTAAGAGGTGTGGAATGGAGACCTGTACCGGACCCCTGTTACTGTTAATACTCTCTAGTGGGCACTCAGGGAAATAAGACCAGTCCCTGTGAGAGGTGTTATTATCCTCTGTATGTGGGAGACTTTCGGAGTGCCGTCCTAAGAATACACACCAATCTGAGCCCAAACTTCACAAAATTACTTAGATGAAAATGATTTTATATTTTTTTAAATAAAAGAATAATTTTCTTAAATGCTTCCTGTATAATTGGATGATATGACTTATTTTAATGTTGGGAAATAGAAAAAAAAAACGAAAGAAGCTAGGTGTGTTGACTTCTCTGAAATTTGTGTTCCTAAGGCCATGATTCACAGTAACTTATAATACTGTTACTTGTTTTTATAAGTGCAATTAATT
>VZTT01048417.1:10277-28397 GCA_013400855.1 Buphagus erythrorhynchus
CATTCCATGTTCTGAACTGCCATTGTAGTCTCAGTGTGGTGAGGTTTCTCCTTGGTGGTTTAGTTGTCATTTTGTTTTGTTTTGTTTTTTTAATTCTACTTAAATCTTACCCTTGTCCCTTGTATAGTTGAAGTAACCTAACTTTTCCTAAGAAATGGGAGATCAAATTGCAAATGAGTCAAAGTTAGCATGATCATTTGACAGAAAAAGCATCCTAGCAAAAACATCCACTTGTAAATCATATTTTCATCCACTTGTGTGAAGCACATCTGCTTGCAGTTGTAAATGGATTCAGGTTCCCAGGTAGTTAACTTCATTGTTCTCTTACATACTTTTCATGTTTCCCTCAGAGGCAAATCTACTTTTTGTTTCTTTTTCAAACATATTTCAATAAAACTGAAAAGCCAAGACAATTTGTATTCACTAAAGAAAAAAGAAAAAAAAAAGAAAAAAGACTTGATGCATTTATCTCTTTCAAGTTTACAGATGTTAATATCATGTATTTATAAAAAAAAGCCCTACATAACTTGNCAATATATATATATATTTTTACCCCGGAATGGCAGGCAGAATTTAGATAATCCACATTTAATTGATCTGTTTCAAAACAAATGAGTGGCTTAAGTGTCTGGTCCTTGGTTGACAGACATAAGAGCAAGAGTTTAGCAATTAGTGGAGTTAGCCTATCCGGTACCCTGTGCATTAGCACAGCAGGGAGGCCCCTCGGTGGAGGTCTGATTCTGCTGCAGATTTGGAAAGTGTTTATATGTTATTAACTTTCTAACAGCGTTAAAAGCATTTTTGCATCCATCCTGCAGGATCAGACCCAAGGTTAATAGGAACCAGTTCTTGTTTGCCTCTGCTGAAGTCTGTCCTTTAAGTACCTTGTGGAAGGCAGGGCAGTGTTGCCAGGAAGACTTCCCTGACACGTTTCTCATTGTGGTTTGCAGATATCCTGACAAGGGCTTTGATGATAATTACTGCCGCAATCCTGATGGCAAGCTGAGACCATGGTGCTATACTCTTGACCCTAACACCCCCTGGGAGTTCTGTGCAATTAAAACGTGTGGTGAGTTCAAGCAAAATTTATTACTTCCTTTTCCTTTCCAAAATCTGGACACAGATATTTCAAGCAGTGTAGGACCACCGCTAGTTCATTCATTGCCCTTCATTGGCTTTTAAAACATAGCTTTCAAAGAGGGTCTCCTATAAACACTTTATATTTAATCTGGACAGTAAAGAAGAGTTGTGTGTTACTTACCACTGGAACATATGTATGTCTTATGTACTGTAAATTGCATTAAAATGTACAAAAATCAAGAACTAAAAAACTGAGGCAGCAAAATCATGAGGATCTCATGTACAGTATTAGTTTGGCCATGTTTGACATTTGCATTATCATTTGAGAGTATCAAATATCATTTGGTGCACTCACACAATTTCCCCTCAATGTCCTCTACCAACAACTTGACAGCTTTGCAGTTCTAGGCCTTGGGTTCCTGCACATTATTCACTCTTGTGATGAAGATAGAATTATTAATTTCCTCATGGGTCTCTCTGTGTTATTCAGCACTCTGTATCAAAGCAGTTGAATTTCTTTTCATCCATCAGCTACAAGATGGTGGCATTTATTAACTACACTTTAGAGACAAGGAATTGAATCAAAGTGACATGGAGGTGTACAGTTGTTGGATGCTGACTTTGACATGCTCTTGTTTAGCATTTTAGAGATTACTGCAGCATGTTATGTCTACAAAGCTCAGATCACTTTAACTTTGGTGACAGCTGTGACAGCCCTGTTTTACTGATAATTAGATATCTTAAATGAGAAATAAAGGGACAACAAGGAAGGTAAAACTCTTGGAATTCTTTGAAAACTTGCACAAAGCAATTTTTCTAGACTTTCATGGTAATACTGGGGCTATGGCAGGTGGTAGAATCAGTTTTGTTGAGACACGCGTTAAATATTGGGATGGGTGGCTGGGAAGAGATAATAGCTCTGACATGAAACTTTTTTTGTGAGCAGTTGCTGCCTAAAGAGGGATTCTCCATGTTCACTCAGAATTCTTATCAAATAAATTATGCCATATTTTCTGCCTGAATCACCAATAATTCAGAATTTTCTCCCCTTGGCTGTTCATAGCTTAGGCCAATTCTAATATCTTGGAGATTCAGTCTGGTCCAATCAATTTGTCAATTTTTGAAATCCGGGTGTTGAGTAAGAATATTCTGTACCTCTTGATGTAGAGTAATTTAACTTACCCTATCTTATTTCATTGTAATTCCAGTATTACATAGTAGTTAAATTATCAAAATTATTCTACTGTAAAAAAGGCAAAGTTATTTTGTTACTTTGGGCAATGTCTAATCAGGCTCTCCAGAGACAGAAGAAACTTGGCAGGATGGCTGCTTGTTTTGGGTCAGGCACCCATTAACTCACACCCATGTTGAAAGTCTTACCTGTGAACTACAGGACTAATTCATGTCTTTGTATCTAGACTTACTGATAATCTTTGACAAAAGGGGAAGCTCAGACTTCCTCCTTTGTGAACATAGATTGCTTAGCTGTGCAACTGAATCATCTTTCAGTTTTTTACTCCATTAAGTAAGGAGCTGTTGCTTTGGATTTTTGGCCTGTGTTGGTTTGGGTTTTGTTTTGGTTTGAGGTTTGTTTTTTTTAAACTAAACTGTGCTTCCTACACTTCTCCAATTATTAGATAACTTATGAATCATGTGTAGCATATTATAACTGTTCTTTTCCCCTGGTAAATATGCTACTATTATGAAAAAGTATTCCTAAGTTACAGCTGACTGTTTCACAAATGCAACTTTTATAAACCTTTATCCTTTGGCATTTCCTGAGCTGATGTGTCAGTGTTCTGAGGATTCACATCTGGCTTTGTTGGTCACGTAAGCTTACGCCCCATGCAACTTCCAGTACCTAGCAGCCTAATAAAATGGCTGGGTGGGAGATCTCCTGGAAACTACTGGATTATCACCTTTGTCTACCAAGTCATAGTAGAGCCCTGAAGAAAAGGTGAAGATCAAAATGAAATTAAAAATATCTCCAAAACCCAGTGTAATGATTTTCATATTGTGATGAAAGCCTTTTGTCTCATTTCTAGGCAAAAGTTCACTGAAGGAACTAGAAATTCTTTCCTTCAGTTAGAAACTATATTAAAATCAGTCAAAATGTCACATGTAAAACTGTATTTTCCCTGCAGAATACTGTATCTCTTTTGAAATTAATAAGGCAATCTATATGAGAAAAAAATACAAAAGTAGGGGTCTTGAAAGCTTAATCCAGCAGATATTTTCAAAGAGTTTTTCTCACAGGCATATGACATTACCCTCTCTGCAAAATGCAGTGGTGCTTAATGCTTTCCTTTATAAGCCAGTGAGGGAATTTATTGCTGATGCTACTGTTAAATCACCATCTTGATGGCCAGAATACTAAAAGAAAATATCAAACCCCTGTTTTCAGTTTTCTGTCTTTCTTGAGGCTCATAAAAAAACTGTTTTCCCACCTCCTAGCAGGGAGCCCAAAACACTTGGCTATTCTGGGTTTCAGTGGCTGCTCTGTGTTTCTGATGCTGGGGCTGTTTGCAATCTCAGAACACTAAAAAGAGAACATCATGAGTTATAGGTCTTTATAGCTTTGTGGTTTGGATTCTCACACAGGTTTTTAATTCATATGCTGAGGACTGTTTATTTAATTTACAAGAAATACTAATTAGGAAAAATGCTTTGCAAATCCAAGTCCTTGGACCATATACAAAAATGTAGGTGTCCTCTCTTTGGGGAGTGACCACAAGGCAGCATGCTGCATGTGGCTTTTGCTACATGCCGTGAGTGCTAGTCTGCTCTATAGCCAAAATGCTGACAACAGCTCATATACAAAATTTTCGGCAAAAAAGTTGGTGGAAGAAAGCATTTAGAAAATAAATATGGTTTTAAGACTGAAGAGAGAGAGAGGGCATTGTAGTTTTACTTCCAAGCACAGAATGCAGCATAAAACATTGTGGCTTGCAGCCAGGGCTGTGAGAAAGAGATGACAGGAGCAATTAGGAATTAGAGATGGCTCAAGCTGCAAAAACTGGATTTGGATTAAGACTTCGGGGACCCCAGGACTGGTTTGAAGTTGCTCACATATGTGTCTGTGGTTTTGGCTTGAGACAATTTTTAGTTAGAAGAGAGGATAAAAGGACAACTAACAGCAATGAAGAAGTCTAGGGTGAAATGAAGAAATGGAAGAAGTGCCAGCAAACATGAAAAAGGAAAATGACTGTTATTTTGGCATGAATGAGAACACTGACTACAGGAAAGACAGGAGTAGGGAACTAATACTGTTGTTTAAAAAAAACCCAAACAGGTAGCAGCTCCTCTCAGAATGAGCTCTAGAGAGGTGCTGAGGCTCATAAAGGAAGCTACATATATCAGTCATTTGAGATCTGTAGAGCTTTTTTGAATTACTGTGTTAAGGACAGTGTCTCATTGATGCCTACTGGATGTTCAGCCCCACCCAGATGCCTTTAATGTGGATTTAACCTTTGCCACCAGTAGTCACTGACAGTAGTCAGGGGTGACCAGACCATGAAAAGCTCTGAGAAAATTCAGTAAAGGCCTCAGTTTGATGGGAAAGAACAAGTAATGAAACACTAAAATTGAGAAGCTCGATCTAAGATGAACTGTTGCAGTGTGCCCACAGCTTTTGGGAAGGCAAAAGCCCACCAATATTAAACTACTACTTCTTTAGAAACAGAGATTTCAACTGCCCATTTGAATGCAGAGTTCTGATTAAAGAGTTATTTGTTGAATCATTGTATGTAAACAAATAAAAGTTAGACTCATTTAAGGTTAATATTTGTATAAAATAAAGATGTTTATAGAAGGAGGCAGTGAAAAGAGACTGATATTTAGTAGTTGGTAAAGTGTTACCTTCCATCTTGGTTTACAAGGAGACAAAGAATAGGTCCAGTGTTCACTGTTTATACAACAGCTTAATGCATATTTCCTCAAAAAGGATCCTTCTCAAATCCTTTTCATCATTTCTATGATAATTTGAAAGTGAAATATAAGAACTCTAAATGTAAGGAGATTTTTTTTCTGATAGATTTTAAATAAAAATTTTCTGAATTTATAGCCTTATTGTAGACATTAGAACAGCCTGGAAAGATCTCTCTTGTGCTCATGGACAAATGAATCGTATCTGTGAAGGTTTTAGGTGACAATGAGTTTTTCAGTACTGTGACATTCTTGAGCTTGGCTATAATTGGTTTCTTCACTTTCTCATATGTTTTTACTGAAAAAAGCAAAGCACTGAAAATTAGTGGGATTTTTCTTCTATACTTGTACTGAGTCATGGTACATTGAAGAAAATATGGAAAGGAAGGAGCTGCCACTAAACTAGTGCCCAGAACTGTAAATGCCATTGCTAAAGGAAGGGATGCCTGAAAGCAGTGTAACTGAGCATGAACATCTTCAAAATGTCATTCAGCTTTCTCACTAACTTTTATATGGATCATGTTTAGAATCAACATTTAAAATTGTTTTGTTACAAATCAGGGCACATTTTCCTTCTGTTGACTGACACTGAAGAAGAGACATTCCATGAATATAAGCAAGAACAGGTATTTTCCTCATGATACAATTTAGGGCTCTACTTCTTTTCCAACTATGTCTTTTCCCACAAATACATAGGTTGTATTGTCATGAAAGACCATGCACTCTCCAGCAAAATCTCTACCATCTTTTAGGTCAGTATGATTCTCACCATTGACCTAAAGTTTGTGCAGGATTTTCTTCTGGGTCACTTGGATTAAAGTCAGAAATAGTATCTAGCTGGTTACTTCAGCTGTTGAGTGACTCAAGGCTCCTGAGATTCCCTCATGCTGGAATTGCTGTGAGAACCAGGACTGAGACTATCTGTGGCTTTGCACATAAGGCTCTGGATAACGTTTCATGTTTTTACTTAAGCATCTATGAATGCATGAGCTGCCCCATATAATAAAGTTATGTATTTTGAAGTATCAAAAAAAGGAGGGTTTTACAGAAACAAAAGATATCATTGCATTATTACCCTTTGGCTGGGAACTTTAGAGTGAACATGTGAAGGTAGAATTTACTAATGGGAAATTCCCTCATGTGGCTGTCTGAATTACGTGTTTAATCTTAGTCTTAGTCATCCAGAATTTAAAAAAAGAAAAAAAAAAAACCACAAAGTTCAAAAGTATAAAGTTCAAAAATGCTGCTAACAATTACCAAATTCTTCTGTCCATAATGAACTTTCCTACAGGAGTAAGGAATAACACTCAATCCATAAATTATAAATAGGAGTCCTTTATAAGGTGGTATTTTGTGTGATCTTTCTTTAACAGTTCTTTTAATCTCAGTTCAGAACTAAAAAATATTGAACTGAAGAAAAAAAATCCTGAGAACTTCTATTATGAACTATTATAAGTATGGCAAAGTAAGGATTTCTTGTTGATTTTAAATTAATCCAGGTAAATTAATATTGTCCTCCTCATTGGAAAAATCCTTTGGATTTTCAGTTCTTAATTTATATTTTTGATAATTTACTGGGATAAGGATGGGAATTCAATTTTATAGATTTTGATCTTGATCTTGATTCTGCCTTGTAAGAGAACTGGTGAGTGCGATCCTAGGGCTCTTTCACCAATGCTCTGTACATCTGATGTTCATGCTCAGAGTTATTAAATTTAGTTAATTTGGTATGTCAGTGATGAGTAATTAGCCTCAACAACAAGACCAGTACTGAATGGAGATGGCTGTGTAAGCTGTAGGCTTGGACAGCCTGGGCACTTCTTAGTTTGGCAAGTGCTGTAACCTCTGCAGTGTCTGGTGAGGCAGGCACTGCTCCTCAAGCTCTTGCCTGCTGCTGTGCACATCCAGCCCAACTTTCATCAACAGGAATAGGGAGACTGCTCCCATCATGCCTGTTTGTGGAATCGACAGATGAATGAAGGATTTCTCAAGCCTTTATTGGTAAGTTCTGAGCTTTCTGTGAGACTCAATAGCAGGAATGGGAATTGGTTCTGAGGGTACAAGCCCTCAGAATTTCAGTATTAAATTTCAGAAATATTTTGGAATCTCATTTTGCATGTTTCAAAATGAGACATTTGTAGTATATGTAGGTGGTACAGCAAGAAGAATTTGGGGAGGGACCTTTTGGAACACTGAAACTGCTTTATTAGTTAAAATAATATTTTAGTGATCCCTCTCATTACTAGAATTCTTATTGAGAGCTACCAGAAAGTAGTAGCAGATAATAATGTTGCAGATTTTGAAATAATTTCTCTCTTAATCATTATAGTGCAAGTCTTTCCAGAAGTGGATTGGCTGTGCAAGTATTCATGACAATGTGAAAGTTCTGCTAGTGCCTTTACATTGTATATTTTGACGTGGCCAAGTTGTAAAAACTGGTCTACAGGTAGAGGTCACTATCCAGACACATAATGTAAGGTTCAACAATGAACTGTGTGTATCTGCAAACGTACAAGAAGGAATGCTCTTCAAAATTAGTATGGCCTTGCTTAAAACAATTGATGCATTATGATTTCATTTCAGGCACGTGATTAAAAAAAACCCCAATCACATGTAATGATATATAAACACCAACCTAATTACTTTACCTTTAGCATGACTGAGTACAGAATAGGTGCCCTATACAGTTCATTACAGTTGAAATAGTAACATTTTGTGTATAGATAAGGTATTTGCAACAGTTTGTATTTGATTTTTTTTGTACATTGATCATTTTGTACGTTAAGAAGACATTTTTCCCAGGGTTATGTAGTTTTAATTGATACATTTACTTAGGAGGTATTATGAAGCCAGGGTGCATGCTGAAATTTATCATCTTAAGGAACTCTTCTCCCCTTCCCCCTCAGATTTTTTCCCCAGATTTCTTTAATTTGTATAAAGGAAATGCACATATTTTTTAAGAAAGACTAATATATATTTGAATGTGGCATAGGTATGTTCACTCTATTCAGCTTAGAAGCTATTTTAGAATCTAATTCCATTTCTTTTCATATATTATTTAAAATGGAAAACAGAAATATTCCAGCTATTTATTACTATAAGTTGTATTACTTCATCTTTTTGTAGTCTAATTATTTAAAAAGTGGTGTATAAAGACTAAATATAAAGTTACTAGCTGCGAGACACTCTTTCTAGTCCCCTGGAAAGAGTGCATTTGTCAGCCTGCAGAAACCTCCTTGTGATACTTGCAGTGCCATATCCTTTTGACTTTGGAATGAGCTTGGAACTCAAAATCCCATTGAAACAGGACAATATTTGCCTTGGGAAGGAGGGACAAGAAATGAATTTGACCATGAAACACTGATTTAAAAACATCAACCAGATGAAGAGCAAAAGGGATGCATGGATAAATGTATAATTCAACTGCACAACTTGATGTTATCATCTGACAGGGAAATGATCTTTAACGTCAAAGATCAGTCAGCAAATCAGCCAAAACCATCTGTTATGACATTTGGTTTCCTTAAGATCCATATTTTCTCCGAGTTCATGAAACTGGTTCAAGTTACCAGGAGTGAACTACATTATGAGTAACACACAAATACTGTTCTATTCACTGGACCATTTGAAGAAAACTAATTAAAGAACTTTATTAACATAATTTTTGCTGGCAACTAATACTTTTAAGATAATTAATAAAATTAGTCTTGTGAACAATAGCAATTGCCAACAGATATGCAGTTGCTTTTAAAATATTGTATCGGGAGCTTTGAAGGGTATTACAGAAGAATTGCTCTTACTGTAGTGTATTTAGTTTTGTACTATTTTGTATATATCTGATGCAATATCTGTGCCATTAATTTGCAATTATGAAAATTGCATAAGAAATAAAAAGAGACTTTTAAGTTATGTGAATGAGTCATTTAAAAACCACTGTTTTTCTGAATTTAGTTCAAGACAGCCCACACCAGGGTGAGTGCAGAATATATCAACATCTGTAAGAGATCTTGAGTCTGATGAATTTGTTAGTCTTTAAAACATTTTTCTCTCTGTAGAGAATACTGATCTTTGGTTTCAAAAGCTGGGCCTTTCCCCCCCTTTTTTAACCATATGAGGCATAAAAAAAAACAAACAACCTTCTAGAGGAGTTTAGCACATTATTTTATAATAGGATCTATATGGTTTTTTATTATTTTGTATCTGCATCTTTTTTTTCCTGTGACCTGATATTCTGGGAATTCTTTAGAGAAACCCAATTATATTTTAATCCTACAAATATGTGTTGCCATGTTTAACAGTGCGCATGTGGGTGGTCACTCAGTTTTTCAAAGCTGAGGGAATGACATTTGCTGAACTTGAAAAAGTAACCAGGAATATCTTCTGAAGTCCAATGGTACAGCATAGGCCAGGTGTCTCATGCAAGAAAATATTGCAGACCCTTTACATGCAAATGGATAAACTAGCATAAAGTCTGGCACTTACTTTGATTTTGGATTTTTGGTGGATGTTGTAAATGTGAAGAGGAGAAAATCATTCTGTAATCACATTGGCAATTTCACCAAAGAACTGCAATTACCATGCTTTGAACATCCTGTAATCCGTGACTCCATCAGTAACGTGGAGTTCAAACCTGACATCCTGAGCCATTCCTGAGAGAATGAAGCAGCACTTCTTGTCTGGCTCTGCAGAGGAGGGCGTCGTGAACGGCTCCGAGGCGGCGGCTGCGACCACCGCGTGCGTCCGGGGACAGGGCGAGGGCTACCGTGGCACCGTCAGCACCATCTGGAGTGGAACCCAGTGCCAGAGGTGGGACTCACAGTTTCCTCACCAGCACAACATCACTCCTGAGAACTTCAAATGCAAGTGAGTAGAGACATGTGGCTATTATTACTGCAGTGGGAAGAGAGCTGCGTTTTAAAATGCTTAACAGCTCATGCCACTGGGGCAGACCATAGGGTGCTTGTCCCTGCCCCAGGTTCTGAGGCACCCACTCCACCTGCTGAGGCTAAAAACCATTGAAGTCTGGGAAAATCTGTCCTTCAGATCTCAAAGCAGTAGTTCTAAATGAACTTGTGTGAAACCTTAGGGATTTTTATGAACTTTTCCTTCAAGCATGTATTAACCAATTTGATTGTGAAGTGTCTGGATGTGTTCCAGGCTGGGACCTGAATCCCAATAGTGCTGATACATTACCACTGGAGTTTTTTCATGGAACTAAACCTTATTCACAGCTTGACTGCTGACTTAAATTAAATATGTCCTAAATATTACCTGAATGCTATCTTCTTTGTAATCATCAACATTTATAATATTTGAAAGCACTTCTTTAATATTTTAAATCCTTTTTCTGTCTCATTACTAAATACAGATGCATCAATAGGACTGCTTTTACTTGAGTGACCACTGGTCATCAAACCTTTCTGTATGGCTCATAAACTTCCAAGGTGTGACTAATCTACTAATTTTAGGCAGTTACCTTAGTAATGTTCATTCAGTCCTTTTTTTACCTAAGCATAAAGGAAACCTTTCTCACCAGATTAGAGCCACAGCCCTAATATCTTTATTGATGGGTAAATATCAGTAAGAATTACAGTATTAGGACCATTTTTTCCATAGTCTGTTATCAGTAAGTGCTGCAGATGTAAATGCAGTGAAATATGGAGATGCACAGGACATGGCAACAACTGTCAGGAGACAGGGAAATAAAATTTAAATTTAAGAGGTTTGAATATTTCATGCAAGCTGCAAAAAACATTTAAAGATATTCCCTTGTGACTAACTTTTACTTTAAAGGTAACAGCTGTATAGAATTTCAACACACACTTTTTTTATTTTCCATTATTCAGTTTCTTAAATGAGTTACTGATAGTCTCAAGCATCCTTGTTTCTCTAAATTCAGCAGAGCCATTCAAAGTACAGGGAGTTTTAAGCACTCTGGTAATGTTTGTATTTAAAAGCACTTGCAATGTATTGCAGGTGTATACAATGTCACTTGCATGCAAATTTTGATGGAGGATCCTGAATATAAAATTTTGTTAATATTGAAAATTGAAATTTGAAATTATTTTTAATCTTCAAATGAAATCTTTTACCCCATCAAAACATATGTCTGCTGAAAATGAATTTCCACAAACATATTCTTATTGCATTTAATATTTTTTTCCTGGACACTGTGTTCTTACTGGCTCCTCATCTCCTTGCACTTGACACTGATCAGTAACACAGAGACCTGAATGAGCCTGTATTTTTGTTAATTCATAACAAAAAACAATGGACGACGTTGGTGGGTTTAGGTTATCCCTGCTGCAAGCTAAAATATTTATTTTTATAGGGATTTGAGGGAGAACTACTGCCGAAATCCAGATGGATCTGAATCACCCTGGTGCTTTACCACTGACCCAAACATCCGTATTGGTTATTGCTCCCAGATTCCTAAGTGTGATGTATCAAATGAACAAGGTAACAGAGGAAAGGGTGATAATGTGATTTTAAGTGAATGCCATACTGTTCCAAACATCAAGTAGGCAGCTTTGAAAACTGGAGAAGTTGTGTCTGTATTACACCTCTATGTAGTTCCACTTGGGTTTAACTGGCATGCTTGGGATTCATTGTGGTGTAAATAAGATTCTCAGTTTAATTTGTGATTCCAGCAGGGAAAGCTGCAGCAAAGACTTGATTTGATCTGATTTTTAGACAAGGCCAATCTATGTACCGGCTCTACTGTCTTTACCTTTCTTAGTTTGAAAGGCCTTTTCCACAGCTGAGATGATTTCTTTGGTTCACAGTCTTTTTATAATTGCATATCAGGTTACCAAAAGTGATTTTTTTCCCCCTTTTTATTTCTTGCATATACCTCCTTGTCTAGAAGGGATTGATCCTCTGAGTTCTAACCTACCTCTGTCTGTGAGGTTCATTCTGAGTCTTCAGGCAAATGTTTTTCCCATGAGGTTTTGATATTACTGTAAGGAGTAATATTGCATACTGAACACATGTCAATCACAGCAAAAACTGGGGCTTAGACCTCAGACCTATAACCCTACATCAGGCTTCATTAACATCTCCATCTTTAAATTTTAGCCTTTTTTTCTGTAAATTTGAAAAAGTTGCAGTTGCAAGACTTATGTCAGAGAAAGAATAAAACTTTTATATTCAGTCTGTGTTTCTTCTAAAGTATCAATTTTCAAAAAGTAGAAATACTGATGAATATGAAATTAAGTGCTTTATGCAAAATGTCTTTATAGTACTGATCATTTTAAACAATTCTCTTGAAAAGTCTCAAAACGGCTTGTGATAAAAGCTTATGAATTAAACATGACTTCTGCTGGAGCGAACAGGCAAGTTTTTGAATTATATTAAAATTAAAGCCATGATGATTTTTTGATTTTGCTGCAGAAGTACTTAAGTCTAGAATTATATACTGTTATCAATATGTTGTGGAAACTACACAAAGCTAGACTGAATGCCTATTTTTTGTAGAGGAAGGAATAGGGGACCATTTTTTCCTGGCGTTTGTATAAACTAGCTTCTGACAACTTTTAGGATATTCTGTGTGACCCTTCTAAATTAATTATAAACCAACTATTTATGAAAGAAATTTTTGAATTCCATGTAAGTATGACAAAATTTAAAATACTGCTGTGTTGGGAATGAAGGTCTCAAACAGGAGATTTTCTATGTAAATTTGAAAATATTTTCTGTTTTTCTTCTGATCTGATTTATGCAATTGTCTTATTGATAGCGTATAGCATTTGCTAAACAGAACGTTTATCTTTTATAATTTGGATTACTGATGGAAAGGAAGAGTTTTCTTCTTAATGTTGCACAATCACGCTCCACTTTTTTTCTCCCAACATTTTTTTTTTCAGATTGTTATCGTGGCAATGGCAAGAGTTACATGGGAAATCTATCCAAGACAAGATTTGGGCTAACTTGCTCCACATGGGACAAAAATATTGAAGACTTACGTAGGTGTGTACACATTAAACAGAAAGAGATGGTTCAGTGAGTCCTGAATAAATACTGCCTCCAGATGGCAACTCCTTTTCATATGCATTGATTCTAAAGTAGCCCCTTATACCCTGGGGCTTTTAATATCTTTGTTTTCCTAATCTTTATTTTTATCTTTTTCTTTTTTTCCCTGTGTTTAAATATATTGCACAACATGACTTTGTTCAGGCTAACCACTAACTACAGGCTTTAGGATGTTTCTTAGTGTTTAGTTTACTAGCTTATTTTACCCCATCTTTGTCCTTGAAAGTTGGGTACAATGAGAGGGTATCAGAAATGAGAGGAAATGGTTGTCTCCTCAGCCTCATCTCATAGCTCATCCTGCTTCAGGGAGGAGGTTGGTCTTGGAACCATCTAGTGCCCCTTGCAACCTGAAATTGATTCTTTAGTCTACAATCTAGTGACACTGATGTCAAATGCCCATAAAAAGACCTGCAATTTCTGTTATTTATTATTACTTTGGCTTCATATTCAAGTAGTAGAAATGGCAAGTTAATTTATTTGTTGAAGTAAAATGAATTATCAGGACTATATATAAAAGAAGGGATTCATAAAATGTTTTGCTATGTATGAGATATCATACACACTAGTGGCCGTGATGAAAATAGTTTCTCCTTCGTTTTCCTTTAGCTTATGATGGAAATGTGTCAATATTAGCTTTGGTCCTTGTTGTAGAGTCACAGTGCTGAACATATAAGCCATTTTCCTTTGGAAGGGCTGTGTAAGTCAGGAAGCCAGCCCTTGGGGAACCTGTATTTCAAAAGGCAGACTTCAGTGGCCCTGTCTGGCATCATCACCTGGACTACATGTGTTTCTTCCCACAGATGGTGAGAGAGAGGATACACATTCCAGTGTGCTGCCCATGTAAGGGAAGCAGAGGTTTAAACTCATGCTTTCTGAAAAACATGATAAGTCTTAGTTTGCTTTGAATGAGGCAGCATGAACCTACTGGATGCTTGATGCAACTGCAGTCACCGAATAGAGCACAGATCAGCCTTTCTTTTCTTACTCCCACACATTTTCCATCTGGAAACTTCTTTGGGGAGTTATATTCTCACTCCAACAGTTTCTCTGGTTATGGGTGATCTAGAGGCAGCATGCGTGGTTGGTTATGAACTGAAGGAGCAGTACAGCTGTAACTAAGGAAGCCTGTATCCTTGTATCTGACAAGCCAAAAATAAACATCTTCCTCCACTTCAGATTTTGGCCTCAAAATTTCACCTCTAAAGTGCTTCATGTAGGCTTAGGCAACTTAGGTGACCTGTCTTTGCAGTTTGTCTGAGCCATTAATCTTTCTCTTTGCCTGCTGCTCATCCTTGCTAACTTTCTTAGTTTGCCTTTCTTTTGCCTTAGACTCAGCTTTGTAGATTCAATGCTCCCTTGTGCTGTGAACCTGTAGGAGAAGGTACCTGTGCTCCCCAGAGAGGCCTGCAGATTTGCTGAGGGCATCACAGGCACTCTTCTAATCAGTGTAATGATCACTCCTGAGGGTGTCTAGAGATTTTAGCTTGAGTGGGAGATCTAGAAGCCTCACAGCTGTTCAGTGGACACAGTGCTTAAAATACTAACCAGAGGAAAGTTGGACCCAGATCCAGAAAATATTTGGGTCTCATCTTCCCTTTGATTTTAACCAGCCATAAACCCTGACCTGTATGCTTCTCAATCGGCTAATAATACAATGCGGAGCAAAGCAACATTTAACCTTTGGAAATTTGGGCTATAGAATAAAGCTTTTCAACACTTTGAATTTTTTTTCCCCTGTAGGCATATACAAATATTCAGAGAACCAGATGTTAGTAAACTGAAGAAAAACTATTGCCGCAATCCAGATGATGATTTTCATGGTCCCTGGTGTTACACAGATGATCCTCTTGTTCCCTGGGATTACTGCCCTATTTCTCGATGTGAGTACTTGGCACGCTGCTGGCATTGTCAGTTGTGCAGTCCCAGTGAGACCATGTGAGACATGCCTATGCACACCTTCCTATTGTCACTTGTGGCAGCAGAAAATGTGTGATTCTATCAAGAATACGTGACTGAGAAGGAGCAGACAGAAGCTGCTTGTGCAATATATGAACAAGGGGCTCTTTTCCTTGACCAGCTTGGAGATTTCAAGACTTATTTATGCAGCAGGAGCACAAAGGGGCTATTACAGATGGTCAAACATTTTCCAGCAGATCTAGCTATTGAATGAGGGTTGGACAGAGACAAAGAATTGTCTAGCGGTCAGAATGCTGGCTGTGGCCTCAAGAAACCCAGGCAGAGTTATCTTCTGGGCTACAAGCTTCAGAGACTCTTTGTGTGATCTGTCTTTGTAATGTTAGGATAACTCACTGTATGTATGCTGAAGTGCATATGTGCTATAAAGATTAGATTCTGCTTTCAGATGTTTATAGGATGATTTAACTCCTGGCAAGAACTAGGAAAATCATGCCTCCAAAGATGAATGTTTAAATCTAAATAGCTTAAATAAACAGAATTAAGAATCCTAGGGAATTCAGCAATAAACTGATGACAAGTAAAAAAAGATAGTTTTATGCTGAGAAATGTGCAATTCACATTTATATTCAAAATCTTTCTCTTAAATTCTTATTTCTAAGTTACTTTGCTGTATGTCCTGGGAGAGCACTTAAATGGTAAATCAGGCTTTTGAATGGATGTCTGTGATCTCCCGAGGTTAAGGATAATGTTACACTCATTCCTAGAGGCAATCTGCTGCATTTCCTCATAGCCGAACTCCAGCATCTCTAAAAGTGGTATTTGAAATCTCAGGTGATATTTTGGCATCTATGTGAAGAGTAAACAAAACTGTGCAAAAGGTTATTTGTGTCAATAGAAATGACGAATAACAGCTGAAGAAATACATATTTTTTATTCACTTATTCTGAGTTCATTTTTTGGATCTGTGAATTCTCAAGAATGTATTCTCAGCAAACAGTTGTAGGGTATCCAGAATTGGTGAGTGGTACATTTCTGCAATCAAACACCAGAGTGGGAATATGCCAGTTTTACAATTGTAACTCATATGCACTAGTATTACAATACTGTATAAATATATATGCACATCCATACAGTTATACATGTATGTATGCACACATATGCATACATATATACACATACATATATGCATACATGTATACATGCACATAGAAATTTCACTATGGATATAACTATCTATATATATATGAATATACCTGTATGTGTGCATATGTGTGTTTGTATATATATATATAATATATATACATGCATATTTTCTTAATGATGGAAAGGTAGTTGGATGAGACTGTTTAAATTTTCCTTGTGCAAGTTTTCAGCAGCTACCCCTGTAGCTCCAGCTCATAATGCTGAGTCACTGTACATGTCACTGAAGGTAAACATTTAGAAACAAGTTTAAGCCAACTTGTAACTATTTTTTTTTAATTGGACTAGATGGAAGAACTGAACCAGACTTTAGTGTATATGTTTTGATAAGAATAAGTTTTTGCTGATAAACAAACTTAAAACATCTTTCAAAGTTTTTTAAGGAATTGAGAATTTCTTTCAGTCTTCTTTGGATTTAATCACATGACTTCTGTAGTTCCTGAAAGCTTATATAAAAGTGATAACTTCATTTTTCAGCATGTGCTTGTTTGAATGAAATATGTAAACTGAACACGAGCCTGATGTCTTCAGGATGCAGCCAAGAAGAAAAATGCTTGACATTCCAAACAAATTGTTTATTTCTCATTTCATTCTATTGGAGTAAAATTTGGCCCTCTTGTTAAGCCTTACTGAATACTGCTTTTGCAATATATTGAAGAAATCATTAAAGTTTAAAACTCTGTGAACCATTAAACCTAAAATTATGTCATTTGTTGTTGAATTTCATTCAATTTTTAAACATATTTTAATTTCATATTGTGGCTATCTTATGTGTCTGTCTATCTAGGTGAAGGTGATACAACTCCTACTACAACCAGCTTGGATGGTACGTAAGTTTGTGTATGAACTGTGCAGTGCATGACTATCCTCTAAATCTAGACATTTGTTTCTAATTGGGAAACAAAATAAAGATTAGTTAAAGTTATAAAAACCCACTGACTGAGCAAAATTAATTTTACAAGATAAAAACGAGGAATAGCTTTATTATCCTGCTTTATCTATTCTCACTGTCATGCCAGTGGTGAGATTTGGTAATGAGTTTCAATGTTTGCTTTTTAACTATGTAAATCTCAAAAAACTATTTAAATTTATGTATTTTGTATTCCCTATGGATATTTAAATAGACCTACTCAGTTTCACTGAAGTAGTTTTGATGGCCTAGAAATATATTCCATTAGCACAGGAAAGTTAATACATAGTAAATATTGACCTTCTTGTAGTCCTTATATGCAACTGTGCAGGTTTCCTACCACTGTTTTTAGTAAAATGTGATCTCTGGACCTGCTTTCAGATACTGCCATTCCATGTGCCTCAACAAAACATTTGAGAGTTGTAAATGGAATCCCAACACAAACTAACGAAGGATGGGTGGTTAGTTTGACATACAGGTAACTATCACTTTGATTAGAAGGGCAATACAACTACTAGGATATTTGGTTTAGAACTGTAGAAAATGTTGACCACAATAAGAATATTTCTACACTGCAGTTAAGTTCTGTAAAAGCAGAGAATCAGCATTCTTCTAATGTCAGGTGATGCCATAGTATTCACACTGCTAGTGAAATAGTTTATATGTTCATTATCACTAACTTATACACATGAACCTGCAAAGCACTCATCGTGTTCTGCTCTTTCAATTAGCTGCTGCAGACCTTTTCATAATATTGGTTTCACATTCAGCATTAAACTGTTTATTTTAGAGACTGTTAGAAAAAAGTTGAATTTCAGATCAATATTTTCACTTTGAAAGTAGGAGTTATGGAAATCCTTTCATTCTGTAAAACAAGACCCTGACATGTACATCTTGTGTATAACACATGTATTACATTATGGCAGATCTTTGCTGCTGTGTAAAAGCCAGAACATAGAATGGCTGATTCCTATGTTCTTTACTCTGGTTCATAACTCATCAGCTGGAAGTGTGAATCATTAATTTATAACAGGATATATCTCGTATATCAGGTCTAG
>VZTT01048418.1:0-22131 GCA_013400855.1 Buphagus erythrorhynchus
GAGAGGGTGCACGTGTGTGTGCATGGACTCCCCTTATCCTCCCTGCCGGGGCCGGGAGCTCACCTGGGGTGGCACACAGTGCCTGCAAAGAGAGAGCTGTCACCACTGCGGGAGGGGACACTGACACCCCTCCCTTTTGGTTCCTAGTGAAGAAGATGAGACAAGATCCTGACTGAGCAAAGACACTTGCGTCTGAGATGGAGCCCAGTGCCTGGTAAGTTCACAGCTTCTCGCACTGTGGCAGATGAGGCAGGAAGAAAACAGGAGTGTGGGTGGTGGGCTGCTCCCGGCTGCTTTGCCTTTCAACAGGAGGAACGTTTAGATCAGGCTCTCTTCTTCTTCCCCCCACCCCCCAGCAGGATGCCTCCTCTCCTCTCCTGCATCCACTCCCTGCAGCTGTGGCATCTCCTCCTCGTCGTCTTGGCCGTCCCTCCTCCCGGCACATTGTCTCTTCGCTCTCGGGGCCCAGCAGCCCCTCGGCCTCTTTGCACCCGCCGGAGCCCCTCGGCCCCGCGGTCTATTTGCATCTGGGAAAGGACCTCGCAGCCGGAGCGGGATTCCCGCGTGGATTCCCGCTCGGCCCTGCCGCGCCAGCGTGCCCTTGCCGCGCGGGGAGCAGAGCTGCGGCATGTGGTGCGGCTGAGGCGCCAGGCCGCGGGTGCCCGGCCCGCCACCCCCTCCGGATTCGAGGACGGCATGCCCTCCTCCCAGTACCCCTGGGCCATCGTGTGGGGTCCCACAGTGTCGGATGAGGATGGAGGGGACACAAACTCAGCCAACCCAGGCTTCCCACCGCTGGGATACACCTTTGTCTCGCCACATGGGATAGCGACAGCGCAGCCCAACTCCCACTCACTCCTGCACAACGCGGGGCTCAACCTGCGCGAAACCCCAGCCACCCTGCGGCCCTTCTTGTTCGGGCCCCGGGGGGAAGGTAAATCTGCCCTTTGCTTCTTTCACCCCTGGTCCCCTGCAGGAGCAGCTCCTTCTGCAAAACTCAATAGGAACCTCCCCTTGCCCTGCTGCTCTTTGGGGACCGGAGGGAGTGGCCACCATAACCCCCACTCCTCTGTCTCGCAGGTGTGGATCCCCAGCTGTACGTCACCATCACCATCTCCATAATCATTGTCCTGGTTGCCACTGGAATCATATTCAAGTTCTGGTGAGTGGGGTTTGGGCCAATGGAGGCTCTCACTGGGCTGGTGTCTACAGAAGGACTGTGGGCTTGGGACCCATTTGTCCTAGGGGTGCAGATCTGGTGCTGCAATCCCTTGCAAGGTTTGGCATTTGGCCTCGCTGGGCTCTAATGCTGAGTGTAGCGGTGTCCATCCCACAAACCTCTCTGTCATCAAGAGCTGGGGCTTGTCTCTTTACCTCACCCCTTACTCTCTCCACAGCTGGGACCGAAATCAGAAACGCCGGCGTCACTCGGGGCAGCAGAGCAGTGGGAGGCAGCAAGAGAGCCAGCAGCCCCTCACAGACCTCTCCCCCACCACTGTCAGCATCCTGGGGCCCTACAGCGACCCCCTGACCCCCACACCTGAGGCAGAGGAGTCCAGGCAGGGCCAGGAGGGTGCGGAGAAACTGGGTGGCCATGGGAAGAATGCAGCCTTCCAGCTCAACCGGTGAGTGGCCAGTGAGCTGGGGCAGGAGGGGCTGGCAGGGGACAGGGGGATGGGCATGCTGAGGCAGGGCAAAGGTGACCTTGGCTAGCAGGAGCAGTGGGTTGGGGCAGTGTAAGTGCTAATTAATTTCCAATACCCTCTTTCCCCCAGAATCCCACTGGTGAACCTGTGAAGCTCCTGGGAGAGACTGAGCTGGCTCCCCCACCCTCCTGTCACAGCTGGCGAGCGCGGACTCTCGCTGCCTCTGCTACCCCAGGAAAAAAACAACCTCCTTGTGCCACGGCCCACCATCACCACCATTATTAACTAACCGCACTGGGATGTGCCTGGGCAAATGGGCGAGCTGGGCCTCCTTAGCCTCCTGCTGGAGCAAGGTTGGGGACCCGCCCTGCCCACAAAGGACAAGGGTGACGAGAGAGCAGAATGGTGGGAGGGAAGACAGCTGGTGGTGGTGTGAAACCTTGACCTCCCCAGCCCCTCTTCTAGCATATGTGCACAGACACACTTGGATCTCCATGACTATCTCACCAGTGCATGCCTGATGTCAGGGGTAGGCAAGGTGGAAAGGCGTACCCCTGTCCCCGTGGGCCCTCACCCTCCGTGTGTCCCTTCCCATGTCATGTGCTTTGCAGTGAACGTCTGGAGTTCAGTGGCTGGGGGATTGCCCGCCAGGTGACTCAGATGGTGGCAACTCAGTCTGTTCCTGAGACCTTGGCCCTCTTGAGAGTCCCAAGGGAGAGTGAAGCTTGGGCAGAAAAGGCTCACAGAGCACCTGGGCCCTCTCAACAGCCCATTTCCTTGAATGAAATGTTATCTTCCCCCTAAATGGAAGATATTCACATCTTCCCAGTTTCTTTCTGCCTAACACTCTTTTGGGTTTTTTTCTCTTCAGCTTGTATCTTTCTTCCTCTCTCTGTCCACAGTTTTTTCCCCTCAGTTCCCAACCCCATGCCACTTCTCTTGCCAGTTAAAGTTGGAAAAGATTCCTTTAGCTTTCCAAATGTTTTAATCTGTTGAAAGCCTCCTTGCTGTCTCTCTCCACCCCTTCAGCCTCCTTCAGCAAGGTTTTTCTGAGTAACACCAGTCTATGATGATGCTTTCCAGAAAATCCAAGGTGAAGCCCTCTGCTCACCATGCTATTTAGCAAGTGTCCTGTACACAGCTAAAGCGTGGAATACAGACATTGCTGGGCATGAGGAACTTGAATTTTGCTGGGCTCAGGAAGATATTTGCTTTCAGATACTCCTGGCACAGGCAACAAGGCAGCAGACAGGACTCTGCGCCTGGGATCACCATGAGCGGTTTAGAGATGGCCTTGGCAACACTGGAAGGGTTGCCACGTACTGCTGGTAGGTCTCTCCTGGAGTGCTAGGTAACTGGAAACCCACAAGGCAGTGCTCACCAAGGGCATGAGAGAGAGGTGTCTGGGCTCCCAGTGAAGCTTCGTTCAGTTCCCCAGCTGGTCAGAAACTGAAAGCAATGGCACAGGTATCTGTCCAAACTGGTTGCCTGCGCATGTCCTTCAGGGCTGTGGTAGTCTGTGGGGCTGGCAGTCGCACTGTCACTTATTTGTGTGAGCAAGATCCGTGCATCTCCACCTCTTCCTAGGCATGGACCCATGGGTGTCACTTTGAGGAAGTGTGAGATGGCAAATTTCAGCTTAATGACCACAGTTCCTCTTAGCTTTTATGGACAACTTCAAATTAATTAAAATCCCACACTGACAACCACTGAGGTGAAAAGGTGTGCATTTAGATAAGGTTGCCCCTACAGTGTACAAACACCTTTAGACTGATGAAGCCAGAGGCAGGAAAAACACCCACAATTTGAAGGTCCTAATGCACCATACAAGGTCTCTGACAAAAGTCATCTTGGAGAGAGGGAAGCGGCCTTTCATCCTTTATCTAAGGATGCACTAAAAGCCTATTCTTTATAAGACAAAGCACAGGGAATTTCATAAGAGGCCTGGTTCTGTCCGTTTACCCAGCTGAACCATTAGGTGTTCTCAGGTCCCATCTGACTCACGGTGAAGGGCATTTAAATGAGAGTGTAAATTACAATAAGCTTCCCAAAAACAGTAGAGATTTGGAGAAAATGACAGGTCAAATAAAATTACTGGCTTATTAAAAGCACAGTGTAACTGAAAGATGTAGGTGGAAAAGGACTCTGGAGATCTCTAGTCTAAGCACAGGTTAAGTCTGTGCTTATGGCAGGGGTTATTAGTGCTTTATTGTAGATTGGTCTGTTACTGAGCCTATTCTTATTCGGGATCCATGCAAGGCTTTGGTGCACATTTAAGCTGCAGATGGACAGGGAAGTACCAGGTGGCGGTTCCTGCTCGCTGCCCTATTCATTGCTGCCCCTGTTCCCCCTCTCCCTGGCATGTCCCTGCTGCGGAAGGACATCTGCAGGAGGCTGCACAGCTGATTGCTGGCAATTTACAATACCTGGAACTAGCTGAAGTAATCTTCCAGACCAGATTAATTAGATTGTTCTTTGATCAACAGCATTTGTTGAAACAAGGCCAGAGTTTAGACTCTTCCACTTCAAGGGCTGTCCTTGGACTTTCTCTTTCCACATGCTGTGTGGAGAGAAGGTTTGTAAGAAAGTGGCAGGGGACCACAGGAGGCATGGTGAAAACATTTTCCAATACTTGATGTGGGGAAGCCCTGCACTCTCCTGGGAAGGCTTTTGTAAATTCTGGAAACAAAACAGATTTTAGTGGTTTGGGGTTTTCTTCCTTCCCATTTACATGTCTCTGGTTTTGGTAAAAGTATCTCCAGGGAGTGAAACCTTTCATGGATACTGTGCTGAGGGGAAAGCTGGTGAAGCTATGTAGAGAAAACTCTTACAGCAACAGAGGCTTCAGTATAAAGAACATCTTTTCTAAGAAAAATTTTCCTACCAAATACGTTTTTATGATAATCATTCAATCTCTCACACAAAACAGTTTAGATACGGGGAAACAACTTCATTGTCCTGCCCAAACATTCATTGCTATGCTTTGTCCCTGGACAAAAACACTCAGAACACATGTGGACACACAAGCTTCTTCCAGTCAATAAATAATCCCACTGGATCTGTTTTCTCCATGACTGGAGCCTTCCCCTACACAGACTGGGGCCAGAGCATGCCTGAAGTCTCTACCCTGGCCCAGGGTAATATTTTGTAGGATGTGCACATGGGTGGGTTGACAGCACTGAGTACCAAGCCAGGGCAGAGGACAGTACCTTCTTAGTCACAGCCCATCAGGTCTCCATGTCTTCTAGATGAATGGAGGAGAAAGTTGGTTTTTTTCCTTTCCATTAGAAACAAAAACTTTTTCTTTCCATTAGAGATAAAAGTGTGCAGGGAAACCTACTGGAAGTGTTCGTAATCTTGGGCTAATTCTGCCCAACATTTCTATGCTGTTTGTTAAAAGGGAACATCCAGGTGGGCCGAGTGAGATGAAGCAACTGTGTCTCTGCTGAGCTCCCGGAGAGCCCTGGCTTTTTGAACACAAGGGTGGTCTCTCTGTGAGCACAGTGGAAGGGAGAGAGGTTCCTCCTTTGAAGCAGGAACTGGAGTCTCCTTCTCTTTGCCCAAGAGACTGGTATGACCACAAGGCCAAATCCTGCTTCGGCTTCCCCATCTGATTGGTTGCAACTGGTAGGCAGGGAGCAGACCTCCACTGCGTGCTTCCACACCTCTCCTCCAGTTCAGTTTCCAGAGACTCGCATCCAGCCAAGCATCCAAAAATTCAAAGAGGGCTATCTACCTCTTCCTCAATGGCACCCAAGTGCCCTTGCAAATCTGATCCCTTCAATTCCCACTCCACTTCCTGATGAAGAAAAATGCTTGGAAAGGAGTGGTTTGTTCATTCCCTGCAAGTTCTCAAACAGGACCACCTTGAGACTGTTCTGAATAAAACTGTGGTTTTGTTTTTTCACTCTGACGAACCACATCTGTGGCACGGCCTTAGAGCTGAGACCTGCAGCACAAAAGTCCTGGGTCAAACTCCAGCTCCCCAGCTACATCCCTGCTAATGTCCCAACGTAGTACTGGCCCTACCCTGAGAGGACCATAGAGAGAAGTCCCCTTCCTCCAACTGCTGGCTCTCTACTCCTCTTTTCCTGTTGTTTTCCTTCTTCCACTGTTTTCCCTCTTCCCACTCTTGTCCTGTACCATGGTCTCCCTCCTGGTTCTCTCTCCTCTCCTAGTGTTTCGCTCTCCCTACTCCTCCCTTGGTCTCCCTTTGCCACTCGGTCTCGTTCTGCCACGGCTTCCATTGTCCCCTCCAGCCTCCCTCCTGCTCCTCTGCTCAGTCTCGCTCTTCCCCCTTCCCTGCCCTTGTGCGCTGTGATATATATTTTTGTAGGATTTATCTTCTCCTTGTGGTGAAATATTCAAATCTTGTGGAATGTTAGTTTCAACATTTTTAAATAAAACTTTGCAAAATACTGAGAGAAGACCTCTTGGTTCTATGGAAGGTACCATACTGAAAAGGTCAGGATGGGATGAGAGGGACTGCACCCTGGGCAGACCCCAACGAGATGGGGGCTCAGACTGCTGGCATCTCACATTCTCTTCTTGGGAGTAGAGGGGGCAGTTTGGCCCCGTGTCCATCTTGCCTTGGTCTCTTTGCCAACTACAGAGACCCTTTGACCACCCTCATGCATTTCCATGGGAGGTGGCGCCTGGTAGAGGAGGAGCCCTTCTTCACTCACTTCCGCACCCAAAGCTGCTGTCCTGCCTCTGGAGCTGCTGCCTCCCAGGCACGCCCTAGGGCTGCTCGTCACGCCGGGGCCCGGGTCGGGGTCGGGGTGTCCGGGAGAAGTGACAGAAGCCGAGAGGAAGGGAGGGACATGCAGCGCTGCAGGCGCAGAAGGCTCCCTCACTCTGTTCCCCGCGGCTGCCTCCGCAATTTCTATTTACAGCCCTGCTGCCTCCCCTCCTGGCCACAGTGCTGCTGCTGTTGCTGGTTTCCAGGGCTGCTCTGTAATTAAGCATCCTTGTCTCCTGCAACTCCTCCATTTCACAAGCCCAGCGGCAATCGGGGTTGGGGGCGCACCAGGCTTGATGGCCACTCCAAAGGGCTGCTCCCTGGCAATGGTTGGAAGACTGCTGGGGATGGGGATGGTTCCCAGCCCCTGCTCCCTCCACCCTGTCTGAGTCCTCTGGGCACTGGAGGTGTCCCTTATCCTCTGCTCTGTTACTGGAGGAAGGAGCAGGGTTCGCAGATCAGACCTGACCTCTGGCTCTGGAGTTTCTGCCCACTGGAAGGACCCTTCCTGCTGCAGGGCCAGGCCCCTCCACATGGCACCCTGTGCCCTGGACAGGATCTCTGTGGATTGGTGGTGGACCCATCAGAGAGCAGACACACTCCTGTGGTGTCTGTCCTGGGTACAAACACACAAGAGGCTGAATAGCACCTCTTCTGCCTCTGTGCTGAGTGTGGGAGGGCAGAGACTTTCAACCCTGCTGCTTTAGGTGGAAGATCCTCTCCAGTAAACAGCTTTGGGGCTGGGCAAGCCAGAGAGACTTGACGGAGTTGGTGATAGGTTCTCATTGTGCTGAAATTACATTCATGTACTCATTGGTGCAGTGAGATGTTTTGCACAAACCTCATCTGCTTCCAGCCAGAGCTTCAGCCCTTCCTGCTGACTTCTCTCTGTCATCAGATGCTTTTCCTCTGGTGCCCTCTCCGCACAAGCTGCAGGCTGGGACTGCAGGCACTCAGCCAAACATACCCTTTTTCACCAGGACTCATTCTCTGACTCACAGGAGAAGCTCCACAAGCTGCCCCTTACTCTTCTGGCTTCCTGAAGCACTGACTCTCTAGTCTAGTCCCCTCCCATCACCACTTCCCACTACATCACTCCTACCCACTTGTCCATGTTGACTTCCCACCCTTCCAGTCTGGTCCCAGCCCTGACTCCTTTTCCAGCATCTCCATTCCTTTCCAGCCTGCAGCCTTGCCTCCTTCCCTAGCATCTCCTCCACATCCTGTTCTCCAGCAAGGAGCTAGCACTGGGAGTTGCATTTTGAATGAAGACAGAGATGGGAGGAATGAATATAATAATTTAAATTAAAGAAGAACATATAAAACCTGTACCATGACTTCAAGACACATAAAAGTCACCCTAATGAGTGGTCAACAAACAAGCATGAGGTGTTGCTGACTGCTGTGATTTCCTGGGAAAGAGAGTAGTCCAGAAAAACATTTTGAAAACATCTCCAAAATCTGGGATTCCCTCCAGCTGAATGCCTTCTACAACCTGCTATAAATTATCCCGTTATGGGAAAAAATCAGCTGGAAGAGTCTGTATTGAAGGGATGTGGCAGCAACCAACAACACTTGCTTACTTCCCCTGCTGAAGGACCCTCTCCAGAGTTGTGGCTGGAAGTTAGGACTCCATGTACTCTGGCTCTGCCCTCCTCCCCAGGCCTGTGCTGCTGGATATGATTTCTTTGTGTTCCTTTGCAGTACACCTTCTGAGAGAGCCATCCCAATGCTGTGGGCATGAGGGGAGTAGTGGGAAAACACCGGTGTGAGCTGTGGCATCCCTGTGCTCCTTGAGGAGGGTGTGGAGCGGACATGGGAGCATGGACAAGCTGTGCTAACTCAAGTGTGAGCCTTTGTGCAGGGGGAAGGGAGAGCTTCAGTCACAGGTAGCTCTGCACTCTACTAAAGGGACCTGGCTGTGTGGATGGCCATTTAATTAGGAGAAATGCACAACTTAAAACTGCCATAAAGAGTTGCCCTGAAACAAGCAACCTCTCATTTCAGCATCATGTAAAAGAGTTGAGTAGCTCCCTTGGTTCATTCCTGCTTTGATCCTTAGAGGCAGAATTGAATCTTTATTGAGGGCTGCTGTGTCTCCAAGTGCACATTGCACTCAGTGAATAATAGGCCATTCAGTGACGCATTCTACATTGATCCAAAGCCCAGCTTTCTCTGGGAGTGACCAGAATACAAGCAAAACCATCTTCAGCCTCAGATCAATCCTCACAAGGGATCTGACAGGGAAGCAAATGCCAGTCTCTGCTCCAGGGCCCTGTCCTGCCTCTCTGTGGCTCCTAGTTAGCGCTCCAGTGGCAGGAGAGCAGATGCTCTAGGGCAGCCAGTCTAGTTTGAAGCTCAGACTTTGTCGACAGCTGGACATACCACAAGGGTTCAACAAACAAGCAGGCAAACAAGACTGGGGTGACTTGTTTTCTGTCAGAGGAACATGGTGTGATGCCTACAGCACGCACTGGTCAAATCTGACTTACAGCCTGGCCTGGCTGGGGAAACAGTTGGTTTCCTTGTTAGTTTGCCTATGAAAGGACGCACCAGAATCACAGGCATCATGATTCTCTCAGGTACTCTCTAAGCCTTGGTAAAGTGACACAGACTGCAGAAGCTTTCTGAGCTCTTCCCAAACCAAGGGGCAGTCAGTGGTGGGTGTCCTCTGCTAGTGTCAGAGGAGTCGACCTAGCCAGGTAAGGACACAGTTTTGCCTGAACGAGTTCATTAACCAAAACATGAATACAGTGGTTAAATTCACCTACAGTGGAGGTTTGTGCCGGTCTTACTATGCTGATTCAGACACATTTGGCAATATCAGGAAGAGTTATCTAAGCCTGAAATGGTTTCTCTCCCATGCCTTTTTCTGCTTTGCCAATTCTTTTCTTATATCACATATTACACAAATCACACAAACATCACATGAATGAGATCCAACACTCTGTGTACCCTGCGTTGGCTGGATACACAGCAGGAACCCTAAGAGGTTCCTTTATAATGAGATTTCTCTTATACCAAGCATCAGGGCCTCCATGACAAAACTGAATACCAAAAATACTGTCCTGGATAAATGTGGGTTTGTTGTACCTGCTCACATTGGCCCGCTTACATGTAGCTCCCTATGCAGTGCAGTAATTCTGAGTGCAAGATATGGGGAAGAGATCGATTTTCCCCTTGTACCTGCAAGTTAGAGGAGGGCTGGGACAAAAGGGTGACTAAGCATAACACTGCCTCTTCCAGGGTTTTGGTGACAGTTCTTTGTTGATACTCAGGCAGTCCTGCAGAGAGAAACAAGTTGCCTAACTAAAATATAAGGAGCTGAGGCTGCCAAGCAAAGGCCTAAAGAGAGGTATGAGGGAGCAGGAATATATGAAGGAGGACAGGAAAAGGCAGGGTGAGAAGAGAGTGGGCAGAACCAGATATTGTGGCTAGGATTAAATCATGGGGCTGGAAGGAGAAGTAGGAACAAAGGCAGGGATCAGAATAGAAATTTAGAGCTAGGGGGCATTAAAAGCACTGGGTAAGTGAAGACAAGGTGGGTGAAGCAGGGCTCTGGGAGCTCACGGGGTCCAGGGTGCTTCCAACAGTGAAGCCCTAGTTTAGCCTGAGCACTTAGCCAGCTCTCCTGATCCTTCCAGCTGTTTCAGGAGCAGCAGTTGAATCCTCCCCTGCCTGCCTGCCTCCCGGGGAGGGAAGGGAAGGGAAAGCACATGCTCATGGGTCAGCCCTCAGAGCTCACAGCCTCATTGCTGCAGTGCTGACCCAACCCATGTGTGAGAGATGCGGGACTGTCACGAAATGTAGGTCAGGGGCTGAAAGTCCCTTTTGCAGGTTTAAAGGTCTCAGCCATCTGATGTTTGCTCCAAAGGATGATACATTCCCACTTAAGAGATGCTGTTCCCTTTTCTTGCTTCCTTATCTATGTTAGTTGTCTGGCCATCATTTTTCAGGAGCTGAGATGGAGTCCACTTTATGTGACCTACAGAGGTACCAAGAACTGAGCCATAGGGATTGTGCTCTGAACACGCACGGCACTGAGACCACCAAAACTGAGGCTGTCAGAGTCTGCCCTTGTGCTCCCAGAGCCAGTCTTTTGGACTCTAGCCTTTACCACTAAAGGGCAAGGACAGTTCCACCTGGAGCAGGTACTGGAGTAGTGCCTGGTGAGGGAGGAGTACCTCAGACCTGGAAATCTATGCCCTGGAAAGCCCATAAAGAATGATGCATGAAGAAAGTGCTTAGCAAAGTTGAAGCCAAGGATGCAAATGTGAAGGAAGGAGTAAGTAGTGGTATGAAACAGTGAGCACCATCCTCTGCACCAGAAGGGCCTGCTGGAAAAGAAGTGCATGATAACCTGACTCCAAGCTCCTATCAGGATGGTAGATGAAGAAAGAAGTTGGTGTTTCAGAACTTTAAGCTCACTTTGCATCCTGGGTGGTTGCTGCCATTTGTTTTCTTCTTTAGTGATAATAGTACATCATTTCTCTGCACGGTTCACTGTACAAATGATTTCACATACCCGCCTGAGCTGTGCTTTATTGTACTTTGTTTAAATATGCGAAATTGTATGCAACTCCATGTGACGTCTTATGCAAATTGCTTCTTGTGTTACTGTGCATATTTGAAATTAATTTGAGTACGATCACAGCCCTGACTCTGAAGCCATTGTTTAGACTGATCATTCACCCAGCTCCCCTGATCCTTCCATTTATCTCAGGAGCAGCAGCCTGAGCTTCCCCAGCCTGCCTCAGCCTTGATCCAGAGGCAACGTTCACTGGAGATGACACAGCTTAGATGAAGGCCATGTTCCAGGTCTCTGCTGAGTTTGCCAGTTAGTGCAGCCAGAAACTGAGTATTTAATGGGGAAACTGGAGCACCAACCTCATGTCCCAGAAGGGTCTGCAGACATGCACTCATGGGGAGCAAATTTTAACCTCTGCAAAGCCCAGCTAGACTCTGGACAAGGACATGCCATCCAGTGGCTTAACAGCTCACCAAGATATCCAAAGGCATCTAGGCTTAGGAGGAAGCACTCCTAAACCTAGATGTTACAACATCAGGAATTAAAGATGCTTTCTGGAGAAGCTTGTTAACAATCTGCCCTTTCTGGCAGTGGATCTGCAGATACAAGGCAAATGCTCTACTCACAGGTGTTCCATGTTTTTAAAAAGATCAGATTCCATTAAAAACATCTCCTAAACACACCAGCCATAACACAGGCAGTAATATATTGTCTACGCTAGTCTCTGAACACATTGAAGCCATTTCAGCAACATTCTTCATGCTAATTTTCCCTTTTCTCGTCTTCTTGGTTATGAGTCAGCAGCTAGGCTTGAAACCCCTAACCTTCATCACTGAGGAATGATGTACACTATATCACTCTGGCAAGGCCTTAATCATCTGTTAAAGAACAGAAAAGAGACAGTCAACCACTGAGTTTGCTGTAACTCCCGTTTTATCCCTGGCTCATATAATCCACTGTAATCTGAAGTGCTTCATGTGAGGATTTCTGCATTGGGCAGTTGAGTGCAGGTGGGTGCCGGGAGGCAGGGGTGGCTGGAGCTGCGGGCCACATCCCAGGGCTGCTGGTGTCCAGGGCTGGCAGCAGAAAGGAGTGAGGCAGGCAAGTGCAGCTGGTTCACTGTAGCACCCAGCCTGCAGCTGCCCTGGGAGAGCTGCTGTTGTCTTTCCCCTTGACAGATGCTCCTGGGGCATCCTCTTCTCTCGTCCCCTGTTGCCATCCTGTGCCAAGGTGGTCTCATTCAACTGACTGCACATTCTGGGAAAGGGGTGATGGATGGACCCTGGCCACAAACCAGTACCCAGGCTGGGCACTAAGCCAGTGGGGGAGCTGGCCTCAAAGCCCCTGAGTGCCCAGCTCACTCTGCCCTGGGCTGCAGTGTGGAGGAGCCTTCTTCTGCTCATCAGAAATCCCCTCAGATCTGCAAGACACACAGCCATCACCTGAAGCAATTGGTCTCAGGCCTGCCTGTCACATACTGTCCCCTCCAATTTCTGTGCTTAGCTCTTAGCACGCTGGAGGCAGAAGAATGCACATCCTGCACTCCCTGAGTAATTACAGCCCTGCAGCACTCTGCAGTATCCCCAGGATGCCATCCCACAGCCCCACTTCCAGGAGAGCCCCAGGCACCCAGCTTGGCTTGAGCTGCTTTAAGGGCAAAGTCGTTATGAAAATGTCCTGCAATTGCAAAAGAAGAGAGAACTGGCAGAGATCTCCTGCCTGTGGCAGGCAACCCCATTGCATCCTCTTGCTCAGAGACTTCCAGTCCCACAAGTTGTCTCCTGGCCTAACTGCTGCTGTTGAAAGGCTGTTCCAGATCCTTGCACTGGCAGGTGGGAAGCTCCTTCTAATTCCCATCCTCAGTGTACCCATGTCCCAGCCTGTGATAACTCATTCCTGTGCCAGCATTGTCCTCAGGCTTAAATTCAATGTCAGAACCCTTTGTTAACACAGAGTTAATGTTGCTTGGTGATAGTTCATTCATTCCCAGAACATTATGTTCATCAAAACACAAACTTGTGGAAAAACAGGGCATTTAGAGCTAAAATACATGCCCAGGCAACCTTCCTTGTGCACCTTCTGAGCTGACAGCTGCCAGAGGGACTGTCAGCTCTCTGTCTGCATCCACTATGTCAAGTATAAAGTGTTCTGTGATGATCAGTGGGAGCCTTACCTGGGACTGGAGGGGGTAAGCAAGGAGGGGAGAGACAGTCCCCCGGGGGCAGGCGAGGGAGGGTTCTGGCTGCCAGCTCTGGGATGAAAGGCAAAGTGTTTCTACCTGTGGGATCCCCAGGTTCTTTCAATGCACCACTTTCAAGGACAGAAGGAGATTACATGTGATTAGGACATCCTGGGATAAAGATTTCACCAGGCACTCCACTCTGCAACAACACTGAAGGCAACAACTTCTGGCAAATGTCAGCTCACAAAAATGCAGCCGTGTGGCACCAGTGCTTTGGGGAGAGCATGCCAGTGCTCACCGAGAGAGCAGGTCCTGACCCACTGTACTGCAGAGTCACTGGGGTGGGAGAAGGCCATCTCCACTGCAAGTTTAGCTAGCCCAGCAGGTTTGGCACAACCACAGCTGGGGAGGACTCCTGCAATTTTTGGCAGCGTCAGGCTGTTTGCCCTTTTGTGCAGCTGCAGTCATGCTGTTTCTATCACAGAGGTTGCTCTGTCTAAGGTGAAGGATGCTAGGAGGCTACCATGAGCTCCAGCCCCATCTCAGGCTCCCTATTAAGGGAATTCAGACCAGGATTGTCAGCACAGCTACAGAGATGTACAGTGCACAAGAGCCAGGGCTGAAAAATTTTGGAAATTTTAATATGTGGTGATTGCAGAAGCTTCAAGCACAGAAGCAAAGAATGGCCAGAGGGACTCCCTCTGTACACCACTGCCCTGTTACCCATGCTGCTGCCATTTCTACCTCACCTTTCTCACTGCAATAAAACATTAGTGCTTTAGAAACTGCTAATGTTTAAAACAAATTTTCTTACAGTGTTTGCTGCTGGGTACATATTTTCTAAAGAGTGACTTATAGGAAGTTCAGTATGAAGGACAGCCACAAATCCTGCCCTAGACAGACTGTTCCTTCTGTCCAGCCAGGCTTTGTGCTGGGCTCTTGATCTCCAGAAGTTTTGGGGGAACAAGTAGCATTTCTCAAATTTATTCTCTACTTTCTGTAGTTTTTTTCATGTGTAGTGTGTGCAGTACCTGCCCTCTTGCTGGCTCAACCCAAAAGGGCAGCTGGCCATACTTGACATAGCAATAATATGCAGATGATGGGAGCTGATCTGGGGAAGTGAAGGGCTGTCAGCTGGCAGGCCTGGAGGGCTCCACTCCAGAAAAAGGTGACAGGGAATGAGCAAAGAGCAATTTCTCAGGTGGCAGCTGCTCCTCAGACAGAGCCAAGGCTTCTGCGACAGATGCTCACTCTGCCTGCAAGGCTGGAAGAAATGAAGCACCGGGTGACCGTGGTGCTGAGAGAGTTCCTGGAAAACACAAGCATCCTTGCTAAAATGAGGCCCGGCAATGATGCAAAAGATTTTCTAGGAACTCTTGAGTATCTAGGTGAGACTGAGAACTGCCCTTAGGATGTGGAGATCATTATGCAGTCTGTCATGGAGGAGGAGCTCAACCAGCTGAGTGGGACGGAAGCACTCGAACCTGCAAGAGCGCTACTCGCTGCATCTCTGGACTCACCTGCCCTTATCCAAGGACTTGCTGCTTCCAGTGAGGCACTGGGCAGGAAACATGTGCCCTTGGGTCCCACATTCCTCCAGGCAGAACACCTGGCCACAGCTGGGTTCCCTAAAGCTCTGTCTGGAGAAGATTCCATGCGGAGAATCAATAAATAATCCAGGAGCTTTTGGGTCTAGTAAGAGGGCCCAGGAACAAGTTCACAGCTCTTACGCATTTCAGCTTGAATAGTGGAAAACTACCCAGAAAGCAGACAGCACTGTGGAGGGTGAGGAGCATAAGGATGGAGAGTGCAAAATAAGAAAAGGACAGTGCTGTGTCAAACAGGCAGAACACGCTTATGGATACAGGCAGTTGGATCTGCTTGCCTCTGAAACAGAAGAAATAAATCAAATCTTGATGGGATGCACCCACAAGTGCTGAGTGAGCCAGCAGAAGTCATTGCAAGGCCACTCTCAATAACTCTTGTTTGGTCATAGCACCTGGGAGAAGTACGTGAAGACCTGGGGAAAGCAAACATCTCTCCTTTCTTCAAGAAGGGCAAGAAGGAGGATCCAGGGTCAGTCAGCTTCACCTTGATCCCTGAGAAGATGATGGAGCAGGTAATCCTGGAAATCATTTCCATGCACATGGGAGACAAGAAAATCATCAGGAATAGTCAGCATGGATTCACCCAGGGGAAGTCATGCTTGACCAACTTGATAACCTTCTATGATAAAATGCCTCACCTTCAGCAGGGCCTTTGATACTGCCTTCCACAAAATCCTCACAGACAAGTTGCTGATGTATGGGCTGGATGAGCAAACAGTGAGATGGCTGAAACCTGGCTGAATGGCTGGGCACAGAGGGTGGTGAGAAGTGGCACAAAGTCTGGTGGGAGGCCAGTACCCAGCACTGACTCCTGGCTGATAGAGGCCCTCTGGGTGATTCCTAGCAGGGACAGGCTGGACCAGATGACCTCTAGAGCTCCCTTCCAACCTCAGCCACTCTGTGATTCTGTGAAACCACTGACTGGGAATGGTCTCTGATGAGTGCCACCCCAAGCTGTGCCTAGGCTTTGTCACAGGCAGCAATAGCTGAATTGGGCTAAAACTGCAGCAGCCGTGTGACAGAACAGGTGACTGCAGGTCCCCAGACTGCCCTGTGTCCCCAGGCTGAGTACTCTGGCACAAATACAGTCATGGCCTCAGGAGATGGCAGGCTAGATGTTAGATGTCCTCTAACAAGGACAGGATGACTTCCCCATCCCAGGAAGAAGTGGAATAAGGGAAGGATGAAGCTGGTATGGGAGAAAAGGACATGATGGACAGGGAAACTGTCTGCAACTTGTTCTGCTTCTCATCAGGAGCTGTTCCCTCCTGCCATGTGGCTATGTGCCCTGCCTGCTGAGGAAAAAGGAGTGTCCAGGTATGTGATATGGGGGAGAAACAGTGGCAAGCTTGCAAGATGTGCTGTGACTAGCTAACACTACTGCTGCTGAGCTTAGCTCTTTGGGAACTACAGCACAAGGAGGACGATGAAGTAACCCTGGGAGATAAGCTGTCTGCAGTATAGTGAGAAGAAGCAAGGCAGCTGGTGAGTTCTCCCTGCTGATGTTGTAAACACATCTAAAAAAGTACTTCCCTGAACATGATGTTTACCTGAAACTTGGGAGTCTTGCCCTGAGGGATCTGCTCCAGATGCTGTGAAAACTCTGGATACAATAAAGGCGCAAGCGCTGCTGAAATCTGAAAAGCCACCCAGAGTGATGCAGTCCAAGCCTGTTATCTCTGAAAACCTCTCAGCATGTTTTAGTCCATAATGAATTCCAGAGGGGTTCACGGTGCACAGACTTGATGCATCTCTGATGTTACACACTGTTAAAACACTTGTAGCAGACCATCCTTCCACACTTTGCGGTGCTTACCCACGGGGCTCCTGGCAGACTCTGTTATCCCTAGAACCCAAACAGCAGACTATGTGTCCAGCACTGCGTTTTATCCTGGCTGGATTTGCCTCCTTCCCCTTTAGCTGGCCATAGCCCCAAGTCCCTCTCCCCCAGCCTCTTTCTCATCCCTGTCAGGCAGCAGCTGCATGTATGAATTAGCTTCCCCTCCAATGTGCACTTCAAACCTGAAAAAACCCTCCAACTTCAATTCATCAGGAAGATCACATTAAGCCCATCTAATCTCGCTGTCTGACAGGGTAACTGCAATAGTGGAGGTGGGGGGGTGTAGTAGATGTGATACGTCTTGACTCCAAAGCTTTTGATAGAGTGAAAGGCACAAACAGTGGGAAAAAAACACAGTTGGAATTGCCAAAAGATGCACACAATTGCCAAAAAGTATACACAGCTGGTTTGGGGTGATTGTACTGTCAGGGTGCAAAGGCACTTTTCAACAGGGCTGTGGAAATGGCTAGATTCATTTTCATCACTGAGAGCTTGAGCTGTGTGATAGAAAAAGCTTTTTAACTATTGAGCAATAAAACGCTGGACTAGATTGGCCAGGGAGCCTTGTCACTGTAGGCTGTTGAACCTGTTAAGAACAGGTTCAACAAATATCTGTCAGGAATGAGTTGTGCTTACTTAATCTTGTCATCAGGTCAGGAGGCTGAATTACATGATTGCCTGAGGTCTTGTCCCAATTTCATTTCCCCCAATTAAATTAAATAAACCTCAGAAATCATTGTCAGAAGCAAGCTGCAGCAAGCTATACTTACTGCATCCCCCTCACCCCCAGTCAAGTGTTAGAGCAGCACTAATCCCATCCAGGTGTAAACCAGGTTCTAGACTACCATTCTTTCCCCAACATGAAAACCAGCACGATGAAACCCTTTCAGTTCTGCTGCGCAGGCACGTGGCACATTTAGTTCAAACTGGCTTTTGTGTATTTCTCCAAAGAACAGAGTCTTTTCTGAGATGCTGAGTTTTAAACTTCCTTTCTGAGATAGCTTATGGGAGCAGGTATTGTGTGGGAGAAACACCAAGATGTCACCTGCATAAGGAGCACAAGACTTTGGACTGATCTCTCACCCTTGAAGGAAAAACTCTTTGGGGGATGGAGCAGAAAAATGTGGGCTTGTGGGCCTGTGTTCAGCACATCTTTTCTTATAATGCTGTGCTTGTCATGCTAACCTGCTCTGCCTGCCAAGGAAGCACAGCAAATTGCAGGGAGAGGTAAATCTGTGCAGCCTTAAAAAGAGCCAAACTCAGAAGAGAAAGGGACTGCCCAACTAAATCATGGCTGAACTCCTTCCCTTCTATAATGGCTCATTTCACTGTGCACATCCCTGTGCATAAAATGGATTTTTAGAGAGAAGTTCATCCATTCCAGCCTTTTGCTAAGTGAAGGAAGGCTCCATGTCCAGTCATATGGAGAGCAGGGGTAGCACAGTGACACACTCTATTATTCCAGCTCCCCCACACTGCTGCCAGCCCTGAGCCCACTTCTGAATATGAGTGACAAATGGTATATAGCATCCTAAATAAGATTAACGTAATGATCTCTTTAAGGCTGTTGTCTTTGTGATCACGTCACATCGGGGCTTCATAATCATCTCGTGAATGATGAATGCACCCAGATCTGTCTCTTCTTCTGTCATTTCTAACCAGTGAATCTCTGTGTGTAAAAGACATTCCTGTTAGCAGGAGCAAAGAACAGGACCTCGCACTTCTCTTCTTCAGACTGTGAGTAATTCTCCTAAATGCATTTAATCAGCAAACTTCCTTTTCACACTGCTTTTTGCTGAGCTAGAGCCATTACTGCAAGCAGAATTATTCCCAAGGCCAGTGACATTCCTCCATGGTGGCAGTTCCCTTTTGACTCCACACATCATCTGCCTCTGCCTGGCATTTTACCCACCTAAAATTCTCCTACTAATTCCTTTCACTTCAGCTTATCTAGCTGCCTTTCTGCCCTTACTGCATCAAATGCCCTACTGAAATCCAACTAGATTAGATTTAACAATTTCTTTTTTCACCCCGGTAAGGAAAAGGAGGTAAAGAAAAGGATCAAGTTAAGGGCACACCGTGCTTTTGTTGATAAACCCATTTTGTATTTGATTCCATTTTACACTTACTGCTGTAGCTTTAATTCTGTTTTCCATCTATAATTTGTTCTTAACGTTATACTCTGTTGAGACTAGACTAATGGGTTTGCAGCTGCCCAGAGTACTTTGTTTTCTCTCTTCCTGAAATATAGCTCCTTTTTCCCAGCCCTGACATGCTTACTCTGAAGTTGATGGATATGCTGCAAATCTTTGCTCCCAGAACTGCTGCTTCCTCGGACAGCTTTGAAAAAAAAAATCCACAAATACCAAGGTAAAGTGGTGAGCTCCAGTCTTGCTTCTACAGAGCTTCTCGAGGTTTGCTTTTGCCTTAATACATCACGTTACTGTTCTCTACCCTTTCTTCTATCCTCCTCTCTCACCTTTTTCAGCATTATCCTTCTTATTGAGAAATGATATGAGGCAGTTGTAGAGACCCAGAGGTATTTTAGCAGCACTGTGGTGAGCACTGAAGGTGGTGTGAAGAGTGCATCAGCCGAGCACCCACCCCTCTGCTCTCCTGGTGAGCTGAAAGCCACAGTTTAGGCTATCACAGAGGCATGTTTCTCAAAAAGAGGGGGCCTGAGGAGTGACTGTTTAACTCCTGAAAGGGAACAGAGATCCCCTGAAACTCATCACAGATTCTCTGACTGCAAAGAAACATGCAGACACCTAAAACAAGAATTTAAAGGAGTTATTAAAGTCTCTCTGCTTCTGAAGGGGTGAAGGTTTTGTGTAGGGAGGGAACTCATATGCTGCAATATAGTTTTAAATGGCATTTCAGTGATTGCTACTGTTCAGAAAAACACAGGTGTCACCCCCAAACCAACCAGATCTTGCTGTTAGGAGATTCATCTGTAGTATAAAATGGGACAAGTTGTGCTACAGAGGGTGGCAAGCCAGCTGGAGAAGAGACATTAGCACAGAAAGGCTTTACAGATGCTAATGCTGCTGTCAGCACAGATGCATTTCCACGGGGCCAAACGAGCACACTGACCTTCTGGCTCACAGCATTGTGAAGACACTGAACATTGGCCCATGGAAGATCAGCAGTACAAAAACACTGACCCACACAAAAAGTCAGGTGGGAAGAGATTTCTAAAAGTCTCTAGTCCAATTCCCTGCTTACAGCAGGGTAACTCCAAAGCTAGACCAGCTTGCTTAAGGCCTTCCTCACACAACTTCTGAATACCTCCAAGGATGGAAATATCCCAGTCTTAGGCACCTCTCTCCCTACTGAACTGCTCTCAAGGGGAAGAAATTTTTCTTATACATGTTTAGAATTTTTTTGTTTCACCATTTGTCCCTTGTTTCTTGACCCTTGTTTGCCGCCTTTGCAGAGTCTGGTTTCCTCTTCTCTACAGCTTTCCTTTAGGTAGGAGCAGACAGCAACTAGACACACCCTCGGTGTTCCCTGTTTAACAAACCCAGCTCCCCGGCCTTCTCCTTGTGCACTGTGTGCTCTACCCCTCCACCGTAGGGGCCTTTTGCTGGCCACACTGCAGTTTGTCAACACCCATCTTGTACTGAGGAGCCAGTCCTGGGTGTGATCTTCCAGATGGAGCCTCACACTTCTCAGAGGGATGGGAATAGTAATTTCCCTTGATCTGCTGACTACACCTTTGCTCATGCAGCCTAGGCTTCAGGGAACCGTCATTGCTTAAAGGGCTGACTGCTGAATCATGTTTAAAATGATTCTTGATAACTTTTGTGGGGATCTAATAAAATATAGGGCTTTTTGCCACTGAGAACTTATCACTCTACTAGAGTAGGCTTTGCTTGTGCACATGTGGTGTGCTTTGGCTGTGCCCACTCAAGAGGGACTCTCTCAGACACTTCTGATGTAACTGTGATTTTTTCCCTGTGCTGAAGGTCCTCGGCCACTCTTGCTGTCCTGACACATCCAGTGAGTGATACCTTTTCCTTCTTCGAAATTATGGCATTTGTATTCATGGCGCATTGGCCAGATTTTTCAGTAACTAACTGCCCTTACTACACTACAGTGGCCAAATGAATTCAGCCTGGATCCAAGGCTGATCCAGTCACAGGTTGTTAGATTCCTGCCCAACAGGGACCCACCTCCAAGTTCGCAGTCCCAGAGAAACCTACTTCTTTCAGTGAAAAAGGATTGGATGGTTGCTGATATGCTTCAAATTCCAGAGTGTATCCCAAGGTGCGTGGTTTCTGCTCCTTGCCCTTAAGAGAGCAAGATGCCACTATAATGAAATGATTCAGGCAACCAAGTGTGTGCAGGATAACACACATCTATAACTCTCCATTATTGTGTATTTCTAAAAGCTTAAACAACACTAAGCAGAAAAGTTACCAAGCAGGGGAAGATGCAATCTATTTCCATGGAGCAGGAAAAAAAAAAAAAAAAAAAAAACAAAAAAAACCCAAAAAAAACAAAAAAAACCCCAAAAAAAACAACAACAAAAAAAACCACAACAACAACAACCAAAAAACCCGACCAAGAATGACGTGCTGAAATGCTCTCTGCTGTGTGCTGCCAGGGGATTTAATCAGCCGATTGCCAAAGCGATGTCAGTTCCCTGAAAAGAGTGAGGACAACAAGCTTTGCTGAGAAATATACTCTCAGGATTAAAATACCAGCTGCGGGATAAACCAAATACTGTCCTACAAACAGCTAACAATTTGGGTGAGAATGAACAGCCGCCATCCTTAAAATGTGTGTCACTACATCATCACACCTTCCAAGTGTATCTGTCCATCTCTGCCTACTGGTCAGTAGGCAACAAATTCAGGTACCACTTGAGCCAGCTTAATGAACACATCAGGCCAGGTTTACCAGCCCTAGAAGCCAGCCAAGCAGGATCCTGTGACATAAAATACCACGTATATTACCAGAACAGCCACCGTGAGCAGTGCAGTTTACACACAGACAGCAAACAAAAGGTGTTCAAGCACAGAAGAGTATAGTGGCACTGTGGAAGGATGGTCTGTAATCATAACTGAAGGGCCAGGGGTGGGTGCTTTGTGTTGGGGTGGTGAAGGAAGAGAGAAATGGAGAAATCAGGAGAGTAGATAAAGAAGGAAAGTGCTGAGGTGGGAACGTGACAGTCAGATGTGATTGTGGAGGAGGCAACATGGATGGGAGATGGAACACGCAGCCAGCATGGAGGTGTGTGTTTGCCACCCTCCCGGGCCAAAGCTTCACAGCAGAAGTTGTTACAAAAGTTGTGAGAGGGCAACTGTCGTGGTAACCGGCTGGCTTTCTCCACACATTTTCTTTTCTGGGCTTGTTAGGAGCTGGTGCCCTCAGCAGGAGGTGGGAACCCGGCTGTGTTATTCACATGATTCTGCTCCCAGGAGGGAGGCTCCATTAACCTCCAGCTATCACCTGCTCCAGGGCTCCATTACCTCCTGCAGTCACTTTGCATAGCTGCTGGCTTATTTCCTTGCTGCAGAGTTGCGAACCCCTCTGTCACCCCCTGCCCAGCTCTCAGCCTGGGCTGGCAGTGCTGCTGGGT
>VZTT01048419.1:18171-30362 GCA_013400855.1 Buphagus erythrorhynchus
TGCTGATAAGGAAGTTAGCAAGAAGGATTTGGCTGCTTTGGTAAAAGTTCACAGTCTTCCTGTGTTTGATAATGAATTATTTCTTGTTGCTTTTTTAGTTCTGACAAACTTGTTTGCATCTTTCTTGTTTTCCAGAATATAACATTGTCACCACTTAGGCCTCTATCTGTGGACTGATGTTCAATTTTCTGAAGCCACCAGAATACTGCAATTTTATCATGGAAGGAGTTAGGGGTTCATACCTTGCTTTCTTTTTTGTTTAGGGATGTGTATGTTTTCTACTACTTTGACATATTCTGCCTAGAGCACTTAAAACCTCTTCTGGAAACTTGTATTTTCCCACTTTTAATTACAGAATATTTTTAATTTAATATTTTTAATGATTTATTCTTTCTCCCCTATTCCCTTAGGCTACTTTTCAAATCAATCTCATGCAAGCATAGCATATATTTGTGTTCTTTTAATTTAGTTTTGGTTTTTTATTGGAATAAGCATATCCTGCAGTGAGTCCCTATTCCCAGTACAATGCTGCAAAATTTCTAATCCAGGTAGTTTTTTTCTTTTTTTTTTTTTTTTTCTTTGACGTTAAGGATCCTTCTATACCCAGGACTGAGCTTTTAAAAATATGTGCACTTCCCTTGAACAGCTGACCCCTTAATATTTTTCCTTCATCTCTCTGTCTCTTGTACCACATTGGTTCTTCAGTGTGATCCATGACATTCATTCCTGCCATTCATACTCATTTGCTATCCAAAGTCAGAAGTAACTGTGTCACCTTGACCCTGGTGCAATCATCCCCCTCATCATCCCAGCCCAAAATGGTTCTCTCTCTCTCTTGCATCTCTGACTGCAAAAGGAGACAAATGCTTGTCCCAGGAAAGAGATGACTCTCTACCAACTGACAAGGGAACACACTGGAAAGACTCAAGCAGGAACACAAAGTTTAATCACCTCCTTGCATTACATAATGTCTGTCATTCAACCGCTTCTCCCTCTATAGTTCTTCATTCTGGAAGTTTAATTGTTATCATGATCTTCTCAGAGTTCCCAGAAGATCAAGGCTGTAGAGTTTGCCAGGGTATGTGGTATGTTCATGTTCACTGTGGACTGAACCTTCAAATGCCAGGAAATCCATCTCCATGCAGCAGAAAGAGCTACTGCTTTTGGTCCCAGGTAACCTACAGAACATCTGTAGATAAATGCATTTCTTAAACCTCTTGTGAAGACTATACTTTCATCATTTGCCTTTTGCCTTCCTTTTATTATTTGTAATTATAATTGATTTGTTTGAAAATCTCTTTTCTTATCTAAATAGCTCTTATCATTTGGTCTAGTGAAAGACATTGGGTCTGTCTGTGAAACATAGGTATAACAAGGGAGCTTTATTAGTGTAGCTGAAAAACATAGCACTTGTAAATAGCTGGAGACAGTCCAAGATTACAAAATTCTCATCCAGAATGGAATTTATCCTCAATTTGAGTGGTTTCAAACAGGACTGATGATCTGATGTGTTTAAGGGAAAGAGTTTTTCATACAGAGAGCTTATCAAATTCAGCAGTTGAATATGATTCCTTTTTCTCTTTAGAGTAATGTGTGTCAACAATCATAATAGATTTGTTTGGAAAAATTACCCTTTCATTTTCCTCCACAAACAGGTCATTTAGATTGGCCAGACAGAAATATGTTTGCTAACTGCAACTGTTCATCAGCTACTATTGCAACTACCTTAACAGAAGATCTAACTTAATATAAAAATGTTTCTAACTTTTCTTCAGATAACCATGTTTCATCCCAAACTAGCAGTGATTTTGTTAATGGATTTCAGTTATGAACCTCAAGTTGAATTCCTCAACCACTTTTTTTCCATTCTCTTTATATGTAATCCTTGGCTCCAGGAAAATTTGCATCCCTTTAGAAACAAAGTCCTTTTTAAATATATGAAATGGTCAAAAATTAATGTTCACTTCATTCATTCAGTTTTGCTGCTTAACAGAAGAATCAGGAGGAGTTTTGCAACAAGGCAATTTCATTTCTTCCTTAGACTTCCTCTCATATTTGGCATCACATCAGTTCTTTTTAAAAGAATGAATATTACTGTCAAAATATCTTCTCACTGGAGAAAAATGTTGCCTCAGAAAAAACTCAAAGAGAATAAAGAAGGTCATTTACTGGGTGTAAATATATATAAGAGATTTTTATTATTATTATTTTGAATATTAATAGTAGTTTTTAGAAATCAAACAGGCATTTTTTGTGAAGTATGTGCTTTGGCTAACTGAGTGCTCTGTGGTAATGCTGAAACCCAGTGTTAGCCCTGACTGATGATGTTTGAACAGAGGAAAAGACATAATCTGTCAAAGTTAAATCTATTCTGTCTTTTGCTATATTTTATATCTGGCTTGTATTCAATGAATAATCCAAAACATCCACCAAAAAAAAAAATAAAAATAAAAAGCTGGGAGCCAGCATGTTGAAATATGACCAATTTGCAAGAAATGTTTTAGAATATCATTTTCAGTTATCCCATGTCAATGATTGATTGCTTGTTATTGCCTATGTGGCTAATGATAAACATGATGAGTTGACACAAAATTTCACACAACTTACAGCTTGTATGGCTTGTTTTGTCACTCAGAAATAATCCTGCTTATTGTATCACTCACACAAGAATTTATATGCAGCACATAATAGTAGAGTTAAAAGCAGACATTCCTGATAATTATTCTAGTTAGTGATAAGTCAAGGTTATTTTACTTGATCCAAAATAAAAAATTTCCTTGCTCAGAGATGATATATATGTGACCTGACATAGAGCATACCAAGTCAGACAGCTGAATGATGCAAAGCAGACTATGAAGCCTACACATGCATTTGTAAAGAAAAAGCTAAACTAAGACAGAAATAATGAAACACTAAAATTTTTAAGATATTGGTCCCCATTCCTTAATTTAGTGCACTGTGCTCCCCAATTAATATAACAGAAAGTGTTCTTCACTGAGTTTTCCAAGGAAGCAAACGGCATAAAATGCACTCGACTCCAGAGCAGGACTATCTATACAGTTATTATATTCATATCTTACTTCAGGAACCTCCTATTTAACGCAATTGCTACTTAAATGCTGTTTAACAGAAGTGTCATATGCAACATCTAATTATTTTAGCTGAAGCTGGTAAAATCACAATTATGGTATAGGAACTTGTTGAGGCACTGCATTTTAACCAAAAAAAAAAAAAAAGCAAAGAAAAAAAAAAAAAAAAAAAAAAAACAAAAAAAAAACAAATAAGACACAGAGAGGAGAAGAAAAAAGAATAAGATACTTAGAAAGTATGATTTTTCTGGGATGATTAAAAGAATTTTGTCTTATTAGTCTCAGACATGGGGAACTGTGAGAGGCATGAGAACAGTCTTTCAAAAAGACAACTGCTCTCTGAGTGCAGAAGGGGCAGGAACAGAACAAATCTATTTATTTTGCTGTAAAAAAGATGAAAGTTAGAGACAATGAAAACTTTCTAAATGGCAAAAACAGGCAATTATTGCAAAAGAAAGAAACAGGAGGTGATGGTATCTGCCTTCTGGAGGCTCCTTAAGGGAAAACTGCAAAAGCCACAAGTTATTCAGGAGTAAACCATAAATATCTTTGCTGTGTGTAGCTGGCTGGAGTAGGTCACCTCAGTAAAGGGTGTTAAAGCTAACATTGTGTTCCAGTGTGGCCAGTGGGGAGAGCAAAGCAGTGAGAACAAACACTGAGCTGCAGTGCACTCAGAGGAGGTGTCCAGGAGTGTCAGAGTCAGCCCAGTTCAGACAAAGAAGGCAGGAGTGCCTGTGCCTGGCCAGAGCTGAAGCTCCACCATGTCCTACCTCCAGACCCAGCCAGAGACACCTAAGAACTGGGCAAACTCTTTCCTCAGGGCACAGCAGGCCTGGCTTACCCTCTCCAGCACCCCACCTTCCCAGCCCAGGATCCCATGTGACCCCCCAGGACCACCAGTCCCTGCCCCAGTGCAGCCTCAGCAGGGCTGATCTTCAGCTCCCCACCCTGCCCAGCCAGGAGCACCCCATCCCTGCTCTACATGTGCACAGCATGCAAATGTGGCACTCCCCCAGACCACTTCTTCAGCATCCAAGGCTTTTTCTGAGCAGTCAGGGAGTCATAGAGCTGGGAACAGAGAACAGAGGTTGTACTTGGAGGGGATGAGACCTTTGGGAGGCAGTGGCTTACATATTTGTAAGTTATGATTGATTACAGGGTAAACATGAGGAGTCTGTACAATGCGGCTTCCAAAGGGCTCTTTGGGCCCTGGATAAAGAAAAAAGAAGAGCTGAGAGCAGAAAAACATTCTGCCTTTATGGGCAGCCCTGGCAAGATCAGTTCTGGAACATAAAGTTCATTTCTGGTATCTACATTAGGAAAAGAGTGTTGAAATTTGGAGATGTTACAAAGAGAAGCTACAAAAATAACTTCAGACTTTAAATGAATACCTTGTTGAGAATGTTTTAAAGAAGTTCATCTCTTTAACTTGTCAAAAGAAAGATGCAGGAGTTACCTGACACTATCCTCTAAGTACTTACCAGATGTTAATAATGTGCTCCTTAGCCTACCAAAGAAAAGTGGATCAAAGACTGATGGTTGAAACAGAACTAAGAAGAGGAAACATATCGTAAGAGCTATGGGTGATTACTTCTTGGAAGAACCTGCCAAGAAAAACAAAGGATTCTCCATTTCTTGGTGTCTGGAAATCAAAACAGAATGCCTTTCTATAAAATAAACCCAGGCAGATGAAGAAATTGAACTTCTAAATTAATGAAATGCTGCATTTAAATTATATAGAATTTCAAAATATTATTTATGTGACTTTAATTTGTGCATTTCTCAATTGGCAAAAATCCACAAATAGTATTTTCCAAGTCTTTTATTTGCACTTCTACTGCAAAACAATCTGGGTCAGATTTAAAGTCATGATAGAAAGACCTAATAAAGGAACAAAGCGATATGTTAAATCTACCTGTTCAATCTACCTGTTCCTATACCAGGACTGCAATTAGTTATCAAAAGAAAATTTTCTATATCTTTGGCTCATATTAAATGACCAACTTTTTAGATAAAAAGCAATAAGTTCACCCATATATAGTTTGTAAATCTGAACTTCCTTAATTGGCATCTGCGTAGAAGAGAAATCTCTACAGATATATAAGGCAGACACATATCTGATAATCTCTTCCACTCTGTCTGTGTTTTCCCTAGTGCAGCTCAAGCCAGTCCAGATGGAGGGCTGGAGGCTCTTCCCGTTTTTGATTGAGCAACCTTTCCCTCTCTTTGATAGAGCTTGTCATCCCATGATGAATGTGGTGGCAGCCTTCTCTGAAATAAATCACTGGGAGACATCCAGGGTCAACAGAAAATGTTCAGCCACACATTTTGCTCACTAGATATAAGAATTACTCTATTTCTACAAGCAGCTGGGGAAACCTGTTGGTTTCTGAATTTAGTTTGCCTTCTCATGGTCTTTTGACTACCAAATGCACAGGTTGGTGTAGGTTTCTAGCAATGTGAATAGTGTAGGGATAGAGGGCAGGGTCAGCAGCCCATACCAGACCCCTCCACAGCAATCAGCAGTGCTACCCTCCCCTTGGATTTTGACCCAGAGAATGGGTAGACACTTCTCTGTTCTCACACTGGAGCTCTGTGCAGAAAAAGAGCTCCTTTACATGGAGAAAATTTTCCTCCTCTTCTCTGCCTACTTTTTCCAAACATCCTACACTCCGCTACCCACCCCTGAGCCATAATATTCCAAACTTTAAAAAATGTCCATTGGAACCAAGGCATGATAATAAACATTAGCCTCATTTGCAGGTAATCTTTTTCCTGAGAAAAAAAGTTACTCTTCAGAACAAAAAAGTCTTTTTTGTTATCTTGAATGTACATGAAAACTGCAGTGTAAACTGTATAACAATCTTTCTGCAGGCTCCTCATGAACTGGACATAAAATAGCAGTGGTCTCAAGCAGCAAAGGGAGTCCTTTAGTGCTCATAAAACTTCATCCAACAAGTTAATTCAATTTTTGGCTCAGCTATGTGTAGGTATCCAAGTATAAATACCTTTGAAGATGCAGTAAAGAAGCAGCAATATATAAAGTGTCTACATTTCCAAGGTGTTTGTTTGATAAAATGCACATACACACGCTGCTGATATCAAATGCTTTCCCTTTTCAGAAAAAATGGACTCATTAGTGAAGTATTTCCACAAACATTGCTGAAAATTTTATCAAGATGCTTTATTGTCTTTTTTCCCCATATTAATCTCATCCTTTAATTGTTGATTAAATAAAAACTATTTGCAATGTTAAAGTTAATGTTTTAATTATGGCAGGAATTCATCCATAATTTTAAAAGTTAGAAATATCTGGGGACCTTAGGAAATCTGGTGATGTCAGTACTCCTTCAAAAATCTTCATAACAGTGGTGCAGTTCTAAACAAAATGTGTATGTTTGGTATATGAGTGAACTCCAAGTCTGAGAATTCCAATATAGATATTATTTTCTGGGGTTTTTCCATCACTGTTTCAATCTTGAGGAGCCCCTCAATCTTGCTTCTGCTGTGTTTAAGCTTCAGTAAGCGCTCATCATGCAGTTATTTTTACTCCCTACTGGGTTTATTCTTACCAATATTTTTAGCAACATTTTGTAGTCCAACATGCCTTTTTTTTCCTAAGGAGATTTCTGAAGAAGAGCATAAAGCAGCAGAACTGTAGCTTTGCACACCACAGGCCACCTTTCACCTACCCCCTCCCTCCCATCCACAAAGAGCAGTATACACAGTTCCAATATATATATTGGAACTACCCAAACAAACTCTGTGGATTCCTGGGCTATGACCATTCTTAAAAACAGTGTTTTACCCTCTAGTTTAGGAAGCCTCATGACCATGCTTGAGAGATGTGGGTCATCATGTCTGAAAATTAAGAGATCAACCATGAAGTGAATGGGAATAAACAAAGTGGTCCTGATTTCTAGCCAAGGATTTAATTCTTTACTGATGTAACTCCATGAGCTGTTCCTTCACAAAAATCAAGACAGCTAAATGAATTGCAGTAGAAATTATGTCCATTGCGAGCTGATACCTAAGTTACCAAATAAATTTTAATTACCAAATTGTTTGCTGCAAAATTTGTTCTTGCAAAACAGCGCAATACCCAGTCAGTACCTCACATGTGTATTAAAATCCTTAGCAATTTTTGAATTCAAAAGGAGTTATGTCAATTTTGTTTTGGGTGGCAGCAAATTATGACTTCACTCAGCGAGAAAACATTTCCTGCCGCTATCTCTTAAAGACTGCCTGCAGTGTTTAACTATCAACTGCTGCATCACACAGACTGGAAGGTGACCAATGGAATGTGCAAGAAGAGATTAGAATGAATTTTTGACGTGTGTTTTCATTTCATAAACTCTGGTCTCTGTAGCCACAAGTTTGTCATTTGTTACATGTTTTTTTTCAACAGCAGTTTTGTCTTATCTGATGTTGAAACTCTTCCATGAAACTTTGAATGCTGGGGCATAATAAAGAGAAATCAGTTGGAAATTTGTTCACGTCTATCGCTGTGCTTGACATTTCTCCACTGATAAGGTACAGCTAAATATTGACTTTTTAGTTAAGTTCAGATTAGCTCTCTGGTCCATGGGCATTGATTGTAAACCATTATCTTTTTCTCATTTATGGGCCCCAGTGCTTTAACACAAAAAGAAAAGACAGAAAGAGAAAAAACAGAAAGATGTAAGACAAAATGGAATGGAAAAATGTGTAATTGGCTGCAAAGATGTCATTAAATTCTGCTAGGAAAAAATAAAAATGTTCTTGATGTTTACTTTTTAAAAACTATCTTTTTTTCATTCTAGCAGTCCCCCTGTTCAAGTAAATTTTGACTCATTTAAAGAAAATGTCAAACCAAGATTGCCACCAGGACGCAAAACTGGGAAAGATATAAAAAATTATTCTATCATTAATTTACTAAATGTAAACCTGGCATTAAATAAGTTTTACTAAAGGTGCTATTCTATAGGGGCTCAGTGGTACTGCCAATTCCATTACCCCAGCTCCTTGTCCCAACACAGTATAATACTTTGGGTATCTTAAAATAAGAGCAGATAAGAGAGCAGGATGATGTAACTCTCTTAATTTTTTAATAGCCTTTGACTAAGTCCCTCCCAGGAGGCTATAGAGGAAATTAAGAGATCATGCAGTACGAGGCAAAGTATGCTTACAGATAAGAAATTGGCTAGGAGGAAAAAAAACCAAATAGGATGAACAACGAGGAAATCTTCAGCTAAGCAAAAGCTGATCAGTGTGAACTCTTGTGATTCTGCTCTAGAGAGGTGGCACAGAGGGAACACGGCAAGAGAGCCCTACTTCAGCTGCCTAGGGATGTCCTCATCTGGAAGAGATTAGGATTACACACACATGGATTTATTCTGAAGCAGCTGTTGCACACTCACTTCACTCCATTCAGTTAATCCCATCTAATTTCCAAGTGTAAATAAGTAATTAATTTCTCTGGGCTGAAGCTGGAACAACACAGGTATCCTGGCTTTCCTGAGCAGGTGAGATACCTGTTAGCCTCAGGTGTGAGAAGGAGGGAGGGAAAGGGTGCCAGAGAGAAGTCTGGATCAGGAAGGCAGTGGCATTAATGTTGGCAAAATCTGTGTCTTTTTTTCCAAGACAGCTCTGACCTGACCTAAGAGTGTCAGCCAATTAGTGCATGCATACTGGCTTTTATAACTTGAGCCCTGCTGGGCAACACAGATATTGAGTTAGGTTATAAATTTTTGGTCAGCATGTTGTATCTCCATGTGACTCTGGATCAATAAGGGAGACTCTCACAGTAGGGAGAAAGAAGCTGCCCTCAGTGGGGCAGATCCAGCCAATGGCTGGATCAAAGAGGAAAAAAGCTCTTCTGATACTCAGCAGTCACCAAGGATTTAACACTAAGTTTAGGGATCCTTTCTGCTGAGAAATATACCAGCACTTCCTAGTCTTGAATCAGAAACTCCATGTGTTACCCTGTGCTACCCATCTTCACTGTGCCTGAGTACACAGTCCACATTTCAAATCCTATGTGTGAGTACATTGCAACAATGACAGCTTAGTTGTAGGAATTTAATTAAATTAAATACTTTATAGGGCTTATTTGCAATTTCAAATGGAAGTACCTGCTAAAAGAGGACTCATCTAGAAACTTGATTTTCTCTTCTCAGTTTCAAGTCAGAGAAGAAAAGGGAAGGGAGTCTTGGGATTGCAGCATTAGGCCTCATTGCATCATTCAGTAGAGCAAAGCGTAGTGGACCCCCTCAAACTTCCACCTGAAGCATAAGGAAAATCTGTCACGAGAATATATACCTTAGAAATGGTACAGCAAGTATTGTTATAAATACCTCATTTGGCATGACATGCAAACATGATGAAAATACAAAAACCAGGTGAGTGCCTTTGCATTTTAAGGACTCTGTTCTTCAGATTTTCTTGATAGCACACCACATCTTGCACAGAAAGAGCTTGTAATACTTCCATTTTTATGACTGCCTTTTCTATTCTTATAACATGAATTCCAGCAAAAATTTCCAAAATCTGAAAAATAACTGATTACCTAAAGACCTTTCTTCCCTTTAAAACCAAATGTCGCACCTATGCCAAGTTTCAGATTGATGCATGTTTAAAATCTAAATTATGAATCCTCAGAAATATATGCACAGCTGCAATGCTGATAGGCTCCTAACAGGCACCTACAGTCCAAGAAATGAATGCTGTGATCTCATCACGTACCACAGGTCCATCTGGGCTTGGGCTAAGTCAACCTGTGGGTGGAAAACCTCAGTGGAATTTTAGGAAGTAGTATTAATAATTTGGAGTGCATTTACCCTGCAAATTTTGCTAAGGTTAATTACTTTCAGAAAGCAGGAATAGCATTTTTACATTGCTCTAAATAAAGGATGCAGAACTGTCAGCCTCTAACTACAATCATTCTGTGCAGCTGGAAATATGCAGCATAATTAGAACAAGCTGGGGACCTTTAATGGCAATAGGATCCTACAAAAAGATGTGTTGATGCTGAGAAAAATCTTTATTTTTCTCTGACTACCGACATTTTGCAAAGCCTTTTTTAAGCAGTTGGTCCTCCCTGGTACTGTGTTCCTGCTCAGGTATGGCTGGGAATTCAGGGGCCATGGCAAGTGACTTAACTCACCAGAAAGCCTCCACAGACCTCCCCAAATGATGAATTGTGATGGAATTTGTCAGGTCTTCTGAGCATAAAAAGGAAGATTGTTGGAAAAGGATGGCAGAATTATTAGTATGCAAGTAAATTAGTCAGCATCCTGCTTGGAAGACAATCAACTGAATGAATGTGTCATCCTCTTATCACTGCTCCTGGCTGGGTCAATAATCCTGACATTACAGCATCACCAAAGTCAGGCGAGCAAAAGCTGTGTGTAGATATAAGATGTAAAATCAAAGTGGAGTTGAAATTAACTCTGCAGTGAAGATCTTTGGAAATCAAAAACCATAGATTCATCTATGCATGAGAAGAAGTGTGAAGGGAACATACACACACAGAGACACACACAAAAATCTGCAAAATTCACTTCCTCTTTAATAAAGTTGGTACCTAATATTTTTACAGATCTAGTTAAAAAGAAAAAAAACAGAGGATTGTTTTCTCACCTGAAAAACTGTGTATATGCACAAGGTGATCCACAGAACCTTCTGTAGAGGGAAATTAATGGTTCTTCTAATATCTCAGGTGAGAGTACACTTGCCCATATTCAGCATGGGCTGGCCTCTTCTCGATTGCTTGGCCATTCTCTTGATTGCTCTAGGTGTCTCCTTCCTTCCCTTATTTTTCTTTTTTCCTATAGAGAAAAGGTCAGAAAATGTGGCCTGAATGTTGAATGAAACAAAATTACATTATTTAATTTAATCTGTATTTTAAATGGCTATGTTTTGCACAAATCTGAATGCAATAAACTTTTAGCTGTATTTTTAAAAATCCATTTAAAAATTACCATTTTTAAAGCACCCAATTAGCTGACTGATGTTTTTAATACCTCTTCTATGGCCACTGAAAGCTCCGTCAAGGGCTGATGCTAACAGACATCTTTCAAGTTGTCACAAAAAGATTTCTCAATCAAACCCTAGAGGCACTATTTTTATCAGTATTTGTCAAATTCAGCTCAAAATATTAAAATTAAATGAGAGAAATTCAGGTCTTCGAGGCACTAACGTGAATAAATACCAGAAAATTAAACCAAACTCAGTCATGTCTCCAGCAATTCCACTCAAGCCAGTGGCATTTCAAAGGTTTCAGATAACAAGAGAATTTGTCCCAGTCACTCTTTTGCAGTCAATTTACACTCAGAGTTCATCAACTTCAGTGGAAATTCCACCATGATAACCATGACAGAGCTGGGAATGATTATATACAGTTAAGGTATAAAGAGCTAATGAAGCATGCACAAATCAGTTCAATATGTTGAATATTCTCTCAGGACTGCTAGCTAGATAATGACTTTAGTAGATTAAGAGTTATAAACAGGATTCTTCTTTGGTTTATGTTCTTATTAAATGATGACTAACCTGCACTAAAAGTAGTGATCTACAATGTTATTAAACAGACAATTTAAAAGGGAAATAAAATTCTACTGATGTTTTCCCACCAAAAGTGCTTGCCCTTTTGTCTTAAATGTTTCCAGTCTTAACTATAATAATGTTGTTCAGAAATGTGTGGAGCAGCCAACAATATGGCTGCTGTCATTTCTCATTTATTGATGGTTAATATGTTGATGTAGGCATTCCCTACTTGTCTGCAATTATTAGAGATAATTCACATTACACAGATACACACAAATTTACAGTATTGAGCAAACTTTTAATTTCTTTTCCATTCCTTTGAAGGTAAAAAAAAAATCTCTATCTGATTTTTGGAGCATGAGAAGCATCATGGAAAATGCTGTAAGGGACTGTTACAAAGTCTCCCAGCATCGGTTCCAGACAATTCTTTGGCAGCTAGGAAGTTATTCTTAATTATGTCCTGGACACTTTGCCCCATTCTGCCCTGTAATAGCCCTTGACTGAAATAAGAACCTGGGCCATCATATCCAACTGGATCATCATCAGCTATGGAAATGGAAATGAACCACCTCTGCT
>VZTT01048425.1:0-12038 GCA_013400855.1 Buphagus erythrorhynchus
GTGACTGCCACGGGTGTCACGTGCCCGCACACCGGCCACGTGACTGCCGCGGTTTTCAGGTGACCTGCCCCCAAGGCCACGTGACTGCCACGGGTGTCACGTGGCCTCGCCCCACCACGTGACTGCCGGTGTGTCACGTGCCCCCAACCCGGCCACGTGACTTCCACGGGTGTCACGTGACCATCTCCCCATCCACGTGACTGCCACGGGTTTCACGTGGCCCTGCCCCATCCACGTGACTGCCGGGGGTGTCACGTGGCCCCACCATCCCAGGCACGTGATCACTGCGCATCACGTGGCTCCGCCGCCCGCGGTCCCTGCTGTCACTTTGGCCCTCCCAGAGCCGCCAGGGTTCTCGCTGGTCGCCGCTGGGGTCTGGGAGAAATCCTGCTCTCTTCGGAATTTTAGCAGGCAGAAGCCCAGTGCCTGGAACAGGGCCCTAGAGATGGACGGTCGGCCTCAGATTTATTTTTTTTTCTCTCATTAACTTCTGTTGTCTTTTCAATACTCTTATGTAGTTCACAGGCCTCTTCGGCTCTCTTTCTGTATTTTTATTCCGGATACCATCCTTACTCTTCTTCCATATTTTTTCAGGTTCTTCTTACCAGTTTTGAGAAAATGTAAAGAATGTCAAAGTTCTTATCTGATAGGAAGTCTGAGCAGGCTATAGAAATAATTTTCTTTTTTTTTAATGTAAGCAGATATTTTCCAACCACAAGAGCTCGGTTTTATGTTTATTCACATTTAATATTACCAGGAGTACACATTGGAACAGCATTATGGTTGAGTAATAACTCACTATAGGAACCTTGTCTCTATTAAATTCTTTCAGTACATATTTTCTTCTTTCCTTATACTACAAGACCTATTATTGTAAAACACAAGTAATTACAATCCAAATTCTCATGTCAAGTGCTCCCAAACAAAATAAATATTCATTAGTAATGGGTTCTTAACTGCAAAAAAAAAATAGTATACATAGTAAAATGAATATGGGCTTATAATTTAGGAAATGACACCTAAAATTATCACGGTCAATTTTCATACAAGAATTGTAGACACTTAAAGTCCTCCTAAAATACAGTGTGGCAAAGACAGCACACAGCCATTAAATGGCACTCTGCAGGGCTGTGTAGGGTACTGGGAGACTAGAGACACCGAAACAGCATTTGGTGCCAGTGACTCCCTCCCTTCTCTCTCATGAAGGACCAGGCTTTGCAAGGGCTGAGCACGAGGGGATGCTGTCTTTCAGAGAGAGAGTTTACCACAGAATATTACCAGGAGAAACTTGTCTGTTTGAAAGGCAGCACTTCTTAGATTCTGTATTTCTGTTTTCATACAGAAATCCTGTAATCTGGAAAAGACAAAAGTCAGTTTGGCAAACTCTCTATGAAAGGTTTTCAACCCCTATAGTAAGCTGGACACACAGAGAAAACCTTACACAAAAAAGAATCTTAACTACCAGACTTTTTTTTATTCCAAGCTGTAACTTTTGTTTTAACAGGAAGAACTGTAATCATTTCAGGTCTACTTCTCATGCACATTGTTTTCTGCAGTATTATCTCCAAATATGTCTTAATTGAGACATGTAGTAGTGCAACTAAGTGAATTATAATCACCTTACTATTCACAGTATTAAATTTCTAATGTGTTTTCAACATATTAAGCTACTGGTTTAACATTTCCTGTATTTCCATCTTCTGTTTATACACACCTACGTATGTATTTTAATTGCAGAAAATAAATTTGTTTGTTTCATTTTAAGTAGTAGGAAAGGGATATATTGTACTAAATGAAAATATTTCCTCTGTGTCAGTGGTTCTTTTGTATCAGCATTGGTGGCCACAGGGCATATTTCTCTACTACCGTCAACATTCTTTTCCCCTGTTGATATTTTTATCATTCCTTCATAGTTTTACTCACCTTTTTCTGTGTAATCCACTTCACTGATATGGTCTGTGATATTACATATTACAGAAATTCCTCTTATTTAACATATTAAAAGTTCAGCACATCCAATTTTTCTTGAACACCTCCAGGGATGATGACACCCCCACCTGACTGGACAGCCAATTCCAATGCTTAATGACACTTTCCATTAAGGAATTCTTCCTGATGTCCAATCTGAACTTCTCCTGCTTGCCTGGGAGAAGAGGCCAACCCCCCCTTGTTATAAACTCCTTTCAGATAGTTTTAGAGGGTGCCAAGGATCCTGGAGCCTTCTTTCCAGGATAAGCATCCCCAGTTCCCTCAGCCATCCCTCATATGATTTACTGTCTAGACCCTGCAGAAGGTGGGCTGTTTTTAAAAATTTTATACTAATTTATGGGTCTACATATGCCTAGGAAATGTAGCTCCGTAGTTCTGCATGTTACTACTTTTTAAAATGCATTTGATTGTTTCTACTTCCAAACTTCTAAAACTAAAACTAAAAGGTTAGTCAGCTGCTATGTTTTCCCTTTACCAATGGAAAATAAAACATATCTGAATATAGAAGATAAGAGAGTTCAAAAAGCAACGAGATTACCTACAGAAGTGCTTCAAACAGTGAAAATGCCAATGAAGGTCATATTTTGAGCAGAATAAATAAAAGGACCAAAATATGTCTGCAGTCTCCTTAATGGTATCTTTCCATTTTGCAGAACATACCTGCTCAGTTCTCTTGCTCTTTTGAGATGATAAAATCCAGTATGTTTGGTATTTATTTTTCTGAAGAGACTGGAAGCACTAATATTCTTAAAGCTTATTATGAATCCACAGTGATTTGCTGCTTAGGCCTGTTTCAATAGATACAAGCTGAAACCATCATTTGCATTGTACAAGAAATTTCACCACGGGGGGCTGTTTCTTTAAATACACACCCTAGAATTCAATGACCACTCAATTCAGTAATAACTTAAATACAGCATTAATATTTCTAAAAGCCCATTCTACATATCTGTGTGTGTCTTAATAATAGCATACATAGTTGTGTTATTGAAGCAATGTTGTTGTGAACTCCATTTGATATCAGTTAAAAATAATGTCAATTGAGATGGATATTTGCTTTGAAATATGAATGTATTATCATGTGGTTTTCTGTGATAGTTCCATCTGTATCTAATATTGCTGCTATTTTAGTATCAGCATTTTCTCTACATTCTTCTGGAGGTGCAACAAGAAGATGTTACAGTATATTCAAATGCATGCACATACCTGACACTCTTTGGAAACATTTAATATTAAAAAACATTTGAGGTGCTAAAAAAGTGATAGAGGTAGATCTTTCATTTCACTGTGGAAATTTTAATTTGTCTTGACTAAGGCTACTTTTGTCCTCCTCCAGGTTAAAACTTCTAGGTGTTAATCTCCTTATGTACCTTAATATGCATACCTAATAGCAACTTTATTTAAGTGGATGCATTTTGTGGAGATTAATGTCTCCAACACCCCAGTAACTTCTGAGTGTAAGCTGCTGTTTCTGCAAATAAAGGCTTAAGTCCTATTCAGCACTATGATAAATAACTCATAAAAAGTAGTAGCTTGAAGAGAAAAACCACTGATTACACATATTTCCCACTCTTTTGTGGAAGGCTGCTCATTCTGTTTCAGGGCAAGACATGATTATTCTGACCAAACATTTGTAGGTCTTGGCTTTATGCTGACAAGCTTTCCCAAGCTTCATTAAAGTGCAACCAAAAGCTTATTAAAACACATGGATGACAACAATTAACTTCAGTGTGGTTTCAGGCAACGTTTGAACTGGATTTCAATTGTAAAGCTATCAAAGCAGCTGAACTGGGAGTTACCTGTAATGCACATCAGAAATGTAAATGTGCTTCACAGAGTTCTATGAAATAGCCATATTATTTGTCACATTTAATGCATTTTAAGGTCATAGGAAAATATAGCAGCAATAAAAAGTCATAAACTGGTGAGATACAGTGCACTCTATATTGCACAGTATATTGTTCAGAACGACTCCATGAGGCTAGCAATAAGTCATAAGGAGGAATAGGCTAAATGACCCAGAAAAATTAAGTTAGTGGTGCCCATCAAATCGAGTACTTAATTCTCAGAAACAAATGTTAAATCTTCCCAGAAGTCACTCTAAACCAAACTTTTCAGAAAGAATAAATTCTAAGTTAATTTATCAATTTTTTTCTCCCCATACTCTGAGGTAAAATCTTTATTCTGTGCTATGATACGAGTGTTATGCCATACTCTGAGCAGACAAACTTGAGTTTTTTTCATGTGTTCTCTATTCAGATTGATATCCTTTGGCATTTAATATTCAGAAAATGAATGTCAGATGTCACAACAGAGTAGTGTGCATTCGTATTAGTTTAGTAGCCTTTAAATTGCATCACTAATGAAAGAATAAAAGAGGCTGACCTGTATGATAAGTTTTAAAATAAACTTTTCAATTAAAAAAAAAAAAAAAAAAGAACCAGAGCCTAATAATTAAAATTCCAATCCATGTTATATTTTGCAAGGGATCCAGAAGGAAAAAAATCCCTATATTTTGGCAATCATCCATAGTATATTTAGGGCTTTTTAAATCCATCTTCATTTCTTTAACAACCAGCATATATGCTGTTCCTCACCACCGTGCAGTGACCAAGACAGGGTCAGGTTGCAGCCAGGCTGCAGAATCCCTGGGGGCCAGCAGCACTGGGGGAGCAGGGCAGCTGCACAGGGCCTCACCTTCCAGGACCTGTCCCACTGTCATACTATAAAGAACAGGACTCTCCTAGCGTGAGAATTCCAACGTGGAATATATATGCCTATAATAAAAATTCAGTATAGCAGACTTATTGTGAATATTTTAGAGTAATAAGAGTGAATTTATTAATCTGTTAAGTTGTGCTTGATGTTGTTATTTGCAGTTTATAGCAGGATTCTTTGTTGTTATTACCGTGAGTACTCCTTTTATTAGCTGTAGTTAGAGGAATTATTTTTGAAATTAATATTAAGAAAACTACAAGCAGAATGGAATTTTAATTATTTATAATTAATCGCTTGTGTAGTTAATATTTTATACAGTTAATAGTTATTAGTTAATTGTTAATAGTTTAGAGTCAGCAGCATGGACAGTGGCACCTCAGCAAGGCTGCTGACACACAGAAGCTGTGTGGTGTGCTTGGCACAGTGGGAGGGAATGCCATCCGTGGGGACCCTGGCAGGCTTGAGAGGTGGGCTGGTGCAAACCTCATGGAATCTGCTGAAAACTTTGTTGAGATTAGATGTACTTCTGCAATTAACCTAATTATGCTTCATTTCATTTTACTTTAGGTACATTTCAGAACTGGGTTTCTAGCTCAAAACAAGGAGCAATGGGTGTCCTGTGATATTGTGCAGCTCATCACTGATGACTAAATGGCAAGTTACCGAAAATAGCCATCATTTTACTCCCTTTATAGCAAGCCTTTGCTTTGAATGTCATCTAACATTCTTAGCAATAACATCCTGTATATGTTCTGATGTAAGATAGCAGAGCTCAATTGTGCTGAATGACCTTTGGAAAATAATGATTTGCTGCTTATTCATGGTGCATGTTGCTCTTAAAATTACTGGTAATATTTGTATTGCTATCTCTGAGCCTCCAATATTGCTCTGATAAATGTTCAAAGTTGTACTGAGAAAATTTTTTCCTGAACTCTGGGGCACCCCAAAGTGACAGCAGATTGTGTAGGTAGAGTTAGAAATAACAAAGAGAATGTCAGAATATCACCTTCCTCTTTTCACTTACTTGCCACAACCAGACTTTACATTCCTCTTTTTCTACCCTTGCACTCAGTTGGTGGATACTTTTCAGAAGAAATAAAAATTTCAATGTCTTTAAAGAAAGCCAAGGAATACAGTTATGATATCCATTATCTCAGAGAACAGGATGTTTTGGGAAAAAAATAAAGTAAATCAAACATTTCTAAAGGCTGCTCCCAGTGCATGCAAGTCTGTATTCAAGAAAAAATTGATCATTGTAACTGAAAATGTAACTCCTGGTATTCATCTTGCATGGCAGCATTTGTCAAAGATGCAATTTTCTCAATGATGCAGTGATTTTAAACAAAATATTTGATTGTTTTTTGTTGTAATATTAATTCCTATTTATGACATTTTTCTGCTTTTTTTCTTCAGTAGGAAGAGTTAGGTGATTCATTATACAGATGGTGGGCTGAAGTAGTGCATTAGATTTGTTTGGGATAGGAATGATTCTATTAATTGCCATTTGCATAAAACACTTATCCCGGATCCAGTAGTCAATATCAAAGAATTATTTTCTCTTTAAATATGATTATATGCACAAAGAATATAGAACTTACTATGTAATGCACATGATTTTGAATGGCTCCATTTGCTATGAAGACTTTGGATCTACTGATATACAGAATAATAATCTTCTATGCTACGTAATATTATTATTTCTTTATTACCCCAAGAAATTTTATTATTTGTGCTTTTGAACTGGCTTTTCTACACTATCTTACTGCCACTTGTTAAGCTTTCACATAAGACAACATCTAGTAGATACTTCTTGACATGACAACTACATAAAGAAGCCATAAATTAATCCAAAATAAATAACCAGAACTCTGGGGCTATCTATGTATAAGTTAATGGGTGAAAATATCTAAAATAATTATTATTNTATTATATTATTATTAATAATTATTATCTAAAATAATTATTTCCATTGAATCATTTCATTTTCAGTCTGTCCAAATGAAGAAAGTGATATATAAAGAGAGAATACTTTTAAAAGTATGTTGCAATTTGGGTGAATTCTGTGGCCTAATCTCTAAACTCATTGCTATTTATTGGGTGATGAGTGGCTCTTTGCTTAAATTGTCTTTGAGACTTAAGACTAAATTTAAATTGCCATAAGAAACCACTCACTTTCTATCAATGTTTAATAATTATTAAAAGCGTTAAACCTTGATCCAGACATTTCCCTAAGCACTGTGTGCTGAATAGGACAATTCACATTATATAAATTCAGGGACAATTTTTACTGTGAGTTGAGAAATACACAGGAAACAAGTCCAAATTAGAAATGTTGCTTTAACCAAGCAATGTTGCTCTTCTGCCTGCTGTAATGCTTTAATATCTCAGCTAAAGGAAGAAAATATGCTTCACCCCAAATGTAGGCTTTTACAAGGTAACAGCCCAGCTCCCAGACAGCCAACAAATTGCAGGAGTTTGCACAGAAGTTTCTGGACTCTGCTTCTTTCAGATTTTTTTGAGATCTTGTCAAGATTTCTGGGCACCTTGCCTGGTCTACGGGGAATCCTGGGAACCCTCTGAGTATTTCTGATGCTAAGGCTAAAAATAAAGTAAGGGTAGCCCTAGCAGTTCCTAATGAACTGTGCCAGCTGTCCTGGATCAAAGCTTTGCTCCAGCTAGCCCTGGATTGGGATTGGAAGCACTCACATCCTGTACCAGCTCCAGGCAGTTTATGCAGCAGGTGCTGTCAGGGTTTAGCCCCAGCTGGCAGCTAAGCACCACAGTGACCCCTCTCACTCAGCCCTGGTGGGATGGGGAGGACAGTCAGAAGGGTAAAAGTGAGAAAACTCAGGTGGAGATAAAGACAGTTCCATAGTAAAGCAAAAGCCACACCCACACAAACAAAGTAAAATAAAGACTGGTAGGAAAATCTGATGGTTTTCTGCCTGCAATCAATTAAGTGAAATACCCATCATAATAATACAGGCTGCTTTGCAGCAAGTCTTCTAGGGTGTTTGAATGGACTTAGTAGAGTTCTTTACTTTGATGTAACACAGAATACATAGTAAATGTCGTAGGTTTGAAGTAAAAGTTTAGTGGAAATACTCTTCCTTGGATACTTGCAAGATGGACCAGAAAATGAATCAGAAAATAATCAGGAATTACCCGAAAGTATGAACAGTGAAATAACATATCTTTACTTGCAATTCCATTTCAGTGTGATTTATGCCAGTGTTATTTTGTAGATGTGGTCTGTGTGGTGTAGAGCCTTCCCTAGGGTACAGAATCAATATGGTGTACTATTGCAAATCAAAATGTCCAGGATAGTTCTGGGTTTTGCTTGAGACCATAGATAAAAACATGGATAGTCTGGCATAGTAAACTTTGGTTCTTTGCTGTTGCACCTTCCCCCTCTCCTTCTCCATTTGGCTGCTACTTGAGATTATCATGTCTTCTATTATCTGACAGTAGCAATGTCTAGGAAAAAGAATGTACGTAAACCCAAAGTTCCATAGGCATTTTATCCTGGCTTTAGAGCTAGCATGAGAGTCGTTTTGAGTAAAGTCGCAAAGTGTTCAGAAAATGAGTCTTGAGGCCTAAGACATCTGATGCAGTAGGAAGATGATAAAAAATTATGCATATTGCCTTATCCTTTGGCCAAAGGGAAGTCAGTCACACCATTTAAAAATTGAGTCTTAAAGAAAGCAATTGTTAAATTTCTAAACCAATTTTTGTGTTTGATGTAATTTATTCCTGGTAATATTTAATTGCTAGAGGCCAAAATTAGACTATTTTTAGACTAATTTACTTAAATTTGCAGGCTTTCTAACAACGTGCTCTGAGTGTACATCTGTGTGACATATTCATGAAGCTCATCCAACTATCTTAATGAGCACTTGTCTTACTGTCAACGTGTCTGTGCCCCAAAAGAAAAGCTGATGTTGTAGATGCTGCTTCCAGGAATCCAAACCCCATTTTTAACAAGTGCAGTGAATGACTTCACGTCTTCTGAGTTGAAATTTGTGAAGCAAACCCATGTCCCTAAAATACTGCTTTAATTTATAGCAAATTAGCCCTACTGTGCAATGGTAAATTCAAGTCCTCCATCTCCTGAATTCTCAATGGGCCAGGTGAGTTAGATAATGGATACAAAATAGTTTTTAAAGATTCTGTTGGATGTCATCCTGCCCTTTCATATGCCATTCTTCCTGTTTGTTCAAAATAAACAAATAGACTTTCAAGGAAAAAGGAAAAAATCTATATCTGAATCCATTTCAGAATAAACTGTACTCCCTTCTATGAAAACAAACTTTTTAATTCATTTCTAGAAACTTACATTGTTCCACAACTGCTCTCAGGAAGCCTAACTACAATAACAGTTTCTTGCTATGGTTAAATTTATAAATTTATTCATTCTCTCCTTCTTTGAGTAGTTTTACTTCTTATACCTGAAAAAAACCACTAAAATAGGTAAAGTTTCAAACAATTCAGAGGATATAAAATGTTTCATAGTGAAAATATAATTATTTTGAACATATTTTTCCCAATACTATCATGAAAATAATTTCTTGATGCTCAAATATAACTATTAAAATGGCACTCAAGAAATCAGTGCTATATAGAAAGAGTATATATGTGTCATTTAATCTTCTTTAACCTGAAGGGATTAAAATATTTATAACCTTAAATAAGTAATCTAAGACTGATTTAACAGTTATTAAAATATTTTCCAGAGTTGAGACATAATACTCTATTTCAAATCACACTTTTAACCACAATATCAAATACCAAGAATGAATAAAATGTAGAAAGATTTTTTTTATTAATAATAGTAATTTTGCATTTTAATAAAGTATCAACTGTTAAAAAAACAAACTCAAAGGCCAAACTTTTGTCTTAAGTTGCACTCAGTCAAAAGCCACCAAAATCAATGTACTATGAAATAATTGAGACTCTGATTTTTCTTATCTGCTTGTCCTTAGTTTATGAGTCTTCATTAATTCATGAGTCTTCATTAATATCCATGTATTCTTCTCAGGGAAAATGTTCTACATGTAGCACTATGGAGTATTGATATATTGATTAACTGAATAAAAGAGATAACAAAGTTCCAGGAAGAGGGCAAGTACACAGGGGTACTGGAAATTCAGACTTCACTGTTCACTCAAACTGGTGTGCTGTGTAACCCTGGCACTCATTTTGCTATTCCATGCCTCTTTCTTTCCTTAGCATGATCATATCTTTCTTTATTATGGTTTCTAGATTATTAAAAAAAAAACCAAACCAAACCAAACCAAAACAAAAAAAAAACCCAGAACATAGAAACAGGAAATGCACTGATTTTGTCTGCTTTAGTTTTAATGTACCTCTGGGCCCACAGTATTTTATCTAGTGATTGTCATTTGATTCGGTGTTTGTAAACACGATTCTCCAAAGTTCACTGGAGAAATTAATTGCCAAGGTTTTAACTTCATTTATTGGATAGAAAAGTACATGAAGACATAATTTAAATAAGTCAAAATATGCACAAAAGTTATTTTCACAGAATTTGTCATATTTATTTGATTCTTAGCTATAATATGTTATTAAGGTGATTTATAATGAAGATTTGGAATACTGTTAAAAGTGAGGTGCTAGATATTGTGCAAGCAGAAAGAAAAGTATCTGACATCAAAAATTATGCACATTGATGATTGATGAATTTTTTGAATTTTTGATTCTGTCTACAGTGGTTTGTACACTTTTCTGCTTAGGGCCTTCTTAGGTCCTTCTAATACATTTTTGAGACCATTTTTTGTCTTCATTTTTGCACAGTCATATATCAAAACTTGATTTCATGTGAAATATAAGTTGAATACCACATATTTCAAGAATGCAGTTGACTGTTTCTTGAAGCATTACCTTGTGGCAGTAAAAAAATGTAACTCAGGCTTTTGTCTTAAAATTCATTTTCTCAGATAAAATAAGTACAGTTTAACAGAAGTTCTTATTCTCTTTGGATGATTAATGAGACATGCCAACATAGCACATATTCACTAAGGTACTGCCAATAATTTATTCATGACTTTACGGACTAGGGAATTGTGTAATTTACTCTGTTTATTAGTAACTTAATTATGATTGTTTTTATTTAGTTAGGTGCATAAATGTAGCCCATCTAAGTGTCCTTCACCAAGACCAAATCAGAATTTTATTTGTGGATTTGCTACCCCTTGAGCTGCTCAAGACCAGTCTGGATGGGACTCCGAGCCACCTTGACTAGGGAAAGGAATCTCTGTCCATGACAGGAGTTTGGAACTGGAAGATCTTTAAGGTCCCTTCCAGCACAGATCAGTGTGTGGTTCTCTGATTTTATGCTCTTCTGCATGTTAAAATTATATTAAGAATAAAAAGTTCACACTAAGATCTGTGGAAGACAATGGTTCAACTTTCATGTAGAAGTTAAATGTTTCCTCCAGCCTTCTCTCCATGTTGCACTCAAAGATTTGTTGAAAGGTGCCAGCAGAGGTTGTCAGTGCCCTGAAAGTAGGAGGGGAAAATCAGATGGCAGGGCAGGAAGGAAAAGAGGAATTGTAAATGCTTTTCTTCAAAGACAGTTGACAGAGAACTTTGATCTAGTTTATACATAAATGGAGCTTTGAAGAGCTTAGATACTCCCTACCTAATTGGGTGCCAAAGTTCATTATAATTCTTACAGTCCCTGACTATTCCAGAATTTGATATTTTTTTCCTAACGTTGATTTTTATCTAAAAAGTGCTGCAACGACTTTCCCAGAGGCAAGTTCCACTTTCTGGAGTACAAAGCATTATTTTTGGTTTTTAAAAGTTGTAGACTACAGTATCTTTTTCTCTTGGTCGTTGTAAGCTTTGGGTTTGTTGTTTTTTTAGTTTCTGTGTTTTTTTCTCTAGTGAGATATCATTTGAATTGTGTTTGAAGTGTGAATTGCTAGGGGAGCTACTGCTATATGATTGTGTTTGCAATGTGTTTTCCAGCTGAGAAAGTGAAGTGGGGTGGCAAGTTTTAGTTCATAGAGTCTGCTATGCCACTTGGACTTCAGTTCTGCTATAATTGTATTAAATTGAAATTTAAAAAGAATAGCTTGTAGTTTTAGGTGTCTCTCATCTGGGGCCTGTAGGGAAATACCATCTCCTCTGTGAGCCCTTCCACAGGCTGCAGGAGAATCTCTGCTCTGCCTGGAGCACCTGCTCCCCCTCCCACTCCTCTGCTGACCTTGGTGTTCACACTTGTTTTTTCTGTTGTTAATTTTTGCCTCTCCACTGGGCTTTGTGACATTTTTGCATTTTCTTAATAATTTGTTCATACAGAGAGC
>VZTT01048428.1:0-18162 GCA_013400855.1 Buphagus erythrorhynchus
GGAAAGGACACAAATCCCAAAGGAAATGGCATCATAAAACACTTCCTTCTTGGACCAGAAAAAAATAGTTTTGTGCTGAGCCTCTATTGCATCAATGAAAGGGCTTAAATGAGTTACACAGAAGAGGACACCAACATCCCCACCTTTCCTAAGATCTTGGTCAACCTGCCCTAAATTCAGGACCTGACTCACCTGAAAGATGGGGAATTTACCAACTGAAATCCCAATTTCAATGGGCTTAAATATGACCTCAGCAGCACATGAGCCCAATGGACCAGGGTGTTTTATACAGCAGTCTAGATAGCTGTGGAAAACACTAAGACTGGGCCTCATTACACTTTCAACTTGCTTAAAGATGCTACAGTGTGTGAGCTAAGATGCTGTTCTGAATCAAACCTGAGAAAAGCAGGCTGTAATGCCGTGGTCGGTGTGTTAGACAGTGTTATCCTGTACATGGTGGGGAGCTCTCACAACTCAGGAAGATTAATTGTGTCTAACTTCAAAAAGCATGCCTCACCTTCACATTTTCACATATATAATGGTGTTGTGGCAGCAGCAGTGAAGTGATAAAACCAAGTCTCAAGGTAGCTCAGCAGGAATGAATAAATCTTCATAATTGACAGGCTGTAATAATAATAAATACTTGAAGAGTTTATTTCTCCCTCTATCCACTTAGAAAATGACTACATGGGAATCCTTGCCAGCAATTGGGGCTCTTCTAAATAATTACCAAGTCAATTCACAACCTCTGCCAGCTCCAGCATCTCAGTAATTAAAAAGGTACCACTTGTAGCTAATGGTAAAGAGAACAGATGTTTCCCCTCAGAAGATTTTTCCTTCCTCTTTCCCATCATTTCCACTGCCTTAAGCCATCCTGTATCTGAGTATCTCCCAGTTATGCTGGCACACCCATTCCAGCAGGTTGCAGAGGCAAAGTCCTGCACCCTGGAGCACGTGAGGGATGTACCTGCAGAAGCAAAGCTGGGTTTGTTGCACTGAAGGTGATTGTTGTAGTTGGCTGAAGGTGAAGCAGTGGCATGTTCTCAGGAAGTTGGCTTAATGCCCTTAGCATTTTCCTGCTGGCACCTACCATTTGAATGCCAGGAAGGATGAAACACACAGCCACGTGCCCAGGCTGGCCAGGGCAGGAATCTTCAAGGATTTCCCCATCTCAGTGTGGAGACAGCTCATACAAAATGGTGATTTGATGTCTGCTAAAGTCTTGTACCCTACCCTTAGCCCTGGCACTGCACTGGACCGTGTACAGCCTCCACGTTCTCCAAGTGTGAATTTTGAGTTCTTCCAGGCATGAAATCATCTGCTCAATGGTGCTGTTTTCCTTTCCTCTGACATTACAGCTCCTCTGTGGCACAGTTTGCTTTGCTTGCTACTACAACCACACAATATATTATGACTCAATAAATGCTTCAGTCATCTTGAGGTGAGGTGTGAAATAGGAAAGCATAATTTTTTGTTTGCTAGGGGCTTAAAAGATCCTTAAAAAACCAGAAGCTTAAAAGGCAGCATTTTTGCTGCTTAAAATTTGTGTTTTATTCTGTGAAATTGTATTGTTGCTGCTTGCTAGTATTTGATGTAGTAAACATGACCTACATCTGGAATGCTGCAGATCATTAAAGGATGTTGGCAACAAAACTGCAAGCATTTGCCACCTTCAGGTGGTTTCTTTCCACCCAAAGTTTAAAATTTGGTAGGTTACGGTTAAGATAAGCAGTAGTATTCTGGATTTGCACAGAAGATAAACAGAGTTGCTGGATTTGGTCTCTGAGAAGCTCAGTCTTCAAGCATCTGAGAGACAGCAGCCATGGTAGTGCTGTGGACAGTTTTATGGACTTGGTGGACTTGGTTGAACTCTTGGTGCCTCTGATCTCTCCATTCCTGTATGGCTCATAGGATAAAAGTGGGTTATCTGCTCTCCTTCTAGGTGCAAATATAAGCAGATTCAAATTTAAGCTGTCATAAGTTAGTCTTGAGCTGGAGTATTTAAGGCACATAAGGAGATGGTGTGGCAAATGTGAGCTTCAGCAACTTTTCACTCCACATCCCAGACATGCATTTATAGAAAGACACACAGGGGAGGTGGAGGCACAAATGAAGCACAGCACCTAAAAGCCCATAAAACCAGACCGACAAAGCCTGTCATGAACCTCTCTGTACAAATACTGCAGTCCATAGGTGAAAGCAGTAGATCTGCAAGGATTTCACTCAGACAAAGTTCCCTTACAAAGTAGGCAAACTGTTGGCAGCTACAGCCAAAATGTTATGCTGCTCTGAGCACATAATTGGTCAAGGTCCTCTTGGGATGGGCAGTGATCAAAGGGACAGTAATGGCAGCCAGTGACACACCTTGGGTCACAAGGGGTGACCAGACATGGAGAGAGATCTGGCAGAGATTACAGCAGAAAGATAGTAACTGGCATTGTGTAGGGAATGGAAGGGGACAATGGGTCCAAGGAGTCAGAAGGGGGGCACAGCCTTCTCCCCCCATGGTGACTGGCCACCAGCTCCACAGCCAGCCAGCACTGCCCACATTAGACTGTCTGGCTATGTGGCATGAGGGGAACCAGGGCTGGAGGAACAACCCCACTACCTGGCCCCACCCCATGGCAGAGGAGCACCAAGTGGCCTCAGAACCCTCATACACGGCTTGTGAGACCTAACAACTTAGCTGAGCTTCCCTCTACAGACCCTGGCCTGATCAGGTCCTGTTTGACCTCCAAGTAAAGCTGTACAGATATTTGCATCCTTCCTAAGGCAATCAGGGCTGGGCGAGGCAGGAATATCCTCATTTCCCTTTCATTGTCCAAATATCCTTTGCCCTGGAGGGGTTGCACAACTTCTGCCTGCTGGGACAGCTGGACAATATCCATCAGCCTGCTTGGCTGTACTGCAAGAAGTATTTCTAAAAGCAGACATGTGACATAGGTGCTCATATCATCTTGCAAGTGAAGAGGACTTGTGCTCCTTTGAAGATTTTCAGTCCACATGAGCAAAGAACTTTAAATATTTTGAAAGCCACCAGAGAGGCACATAAATATTTGGTTAGAGTCCATCCTATTTTAGACAAATAAAACTACCTACAGGAGCCCTCAAACATGCTCACATCATGCCAAGGATCATGGTGGGGCTGATGTCTCCTCCGAAGGTTGCTTGTTTGATCTGTTCACTGTTCTCATCTCTCTTCCCTCCTACTCTTTGGCTCCTGCAGAGAAAAGTGGTGACATGATTTATAGATGTATTCTGAGGCATTTGAATACCTTGTTCCTGCAACCTGCTCTGACAACTGCTGTGCCGAGGGCTCCCAGAACAAAGGCTTGGGACGAATGAATCCTTGTCTTCACTCACAAGAAAGGTTTAAAAAAGAATCACCTCCTTCTTCTATTATTTCCTTGTCTTGTTATTTTAATTCTTTCCCCTGTGCAGACAGCAACATTAAGCCCACTAGAGAATGAATGAATATCAATGAGACAGGGCAAAGATGGAATATGCAGCAGTTCTCTCCCAAACTTATAATGAAAATGCCTACAGGGAGGTGGTATTGCAGCAGATAACACACAAACTCTCACACCCACTGCTTTTGGGAAACATCCACGTTTACTGGAAAATGTCTCCTAAGTGGGCAAGTTTCCAGTTATCTGCTCAAGTTCATGGTGCACCCACTCTTCTAGCAATTTCATATAGGAATTGTCTCCTTTCAATTACAAATGGAGGTGCAGCCAAATCCCAGAGATGCAACAGGCTGGGAACACCAGAAAGTTAGATACAGACTTTGTTGTAAATTCCCACATCAGAGACTGTTTCTAATCATAAATTATGTTGCTCAGGAATTAAATAAATTGATTCCTTGCTGGCAGGGAAAAAAAGATGTGTTTCTAACAGAAAATAGAGAGTTAAAGACAGTGTCTCTAAATATTACACCAACTAAATTCTCCCTTCAAAACTTCCTGAGTCCTGCCCACAGGGTGCCATTCAGCAGCATCCCTTCCTGCTGCTGCTGTGGGGATGGCCTCACAACTCTCTGGTCTTATTAAAACTCAGGAGGGAACAGAGGCTTTTAGTGAGAAAGGGATGAAAGTCCAAAGCTGGTTCACAAAACTGCTGTCTGCAGCAGGAGTTACTGGCTCCCCAGATGATTTCTGAGTACCCCTAGATCCTTTCTTTCCACAGGCCCCCAAAACAGGGGATCAACAGCTGGGTGTTACAGGACGTGTTTCCCTTACAAGGCTGCCCAGGTAGTATCTAGTTCTTGTGACTTTCATGGCCTTGTGTAGAGGAGAAGCAGCAAAGGCCCGGCAAGGGGCAGATCAGAAAGCAGCATTTTCCATGAAGCTGTGAGCAGACAACACCAACCCTGCCCTCCCTCTGCCAAAACAACCTCAAAAAATAGCCATCTTAAATTTTAATTTAGTTGTTAGCACAGTTTTTTGAAAAATGTGAGCGATAAGCTTTTCTTCTTTCTGAACTGCGCAATCACTGGAGAGCCAAGAAGTGTTTTGTTGGGGTTTTATTTTATATGATAAAAAACTCAATGCTGCCCTCTGTCAGAAATGCAGCAGTACTGGTCTTCAACTGCTTGTCCTTAATTAACAAGTACTGCGTGTTCTTTCCGTGGCACAGCTTTTGACCATAAATCCCCCTCATCCCATCCGAGCGAGAAGGTGATCCGATTGCCACCCGCTGCTCGGTTTCGTGTGCTAAACATCTGACGGTGATAAATAATGCACCTCAACAGCTCAGCTATTTACAGAGATGGCTCAGCTAAAGGATGACTTCATGAAAAGAAAATCTATTACTGCCCAGGTAGAAAAAAGAAATAGTGCAGTTACTGCTTGTGTTTAGTGCAGTTTAAGTGGAAGAATACATGGGTGCTCTGTTAAATGCTGATTAATCTACAATGGAAGGTGACTTCCCAGGTCATGAAGGCCAAGTTGAAGGCAAGCCCCTCACCCTTACAGTGTGTGGCACTGCCCATCCCCAGCTGCTCAGTCCTGTGCTGTGTGGCTGTAAAATGTGTGTATGGTCTGTGTTGCCTGCCCTGGGCGCAGGGCTTGTGCTGCCTGGACCTTTGCCCAGCGGTGGGTTTAACACACCAGGAGAAGTGATTGCTTGAAAGGGATACATTACAGCTCTTAACTATGTCCCTTGTCAAATAAAAGGCTAAATCCAGAGCTGTTTGGTCCCAGCACACTGTGCTATAGCAGGGCAATCTAAAAGGATTGTGGTGACAGGGGACACTGACTGGCTAAGCCCCCTCTCAGCAGGGGCTGGTGAGATTTACACACTGCAGACTTACCGACCTGTAGCTCCCAGTGGGTGGGATATATGTGCTGGGCACCCCACAGCTTCCCCCCCGAACACCAAGACAGCTTTTCTGTGGCATCGTATCCCACAGGCCTATGAGCCTATCTCCAGAGTGCCTGACAGTCGTGGAGGGGACCAAATGGCCAAGGGAGTGATGAGAGCCTCCCTTGTCCTTACACCCCATCATGTGCCACCTTTGCACTTCTGCTGGGGTCACCACCATGCAGTCCTTGCACCTCCCTGAGAGGAAATGTTATGGTGGAGCCCACCTTGAGCTCAGCCAGCCTGCAGCCAAAGCAGGGCTGCCCTCAATGGCCACTTTGGACAGGATGGACACAATTTCCAGTGTGATTTGGCAAGGCCAGCAGCTGAGGGAAGGAAATCTGCACTTGCAAAACACTGCGTTTGGTCAGTAGCCACAAGCACAAAGCACCAGGTTGCATTGGTTTTGAGACAAGTGCTGTCTTTGAGAAGGTGCAGAGGTCTGGGATGAATTTTCCTGACTGAAGGCGGCAAAGATATCACTTGGTTTCACAATGAGTCACTGAAACTTGAGAAAGGCAATTCACCAGGGAAATCAGAAGGAGTAATTAAGAGAACATAGTAATTAAAAATGTATCCTAAGAGATCCTGTACGTGACATCTGCACCAGATGGAGAAGCATGCCTTTATCCACCCCAGGTTACACCAAGTCTGGGGAAAGCTGCAGCCATAAATCACCATGGTTACAGATGCACAAAACTGAGAGTGATGAGATGTCCTGCTCTGACACCAGCCACAGTGTTCATCTTCAAGCTGCAACTATTTAAGTCACCCTGGATTGTGCATTTTAAAAAGAAAGAACCACAGAAAGTCCTAATATATTCACGAATATGAAAGTAGATTAGAGATTTTAATATATGCACACTGTTCAGGGTGTGCAGAGGAATATATAATATGTTATTGGACTGCAAACTGAGGCACTCATTATGCAGTCCTCATTCTGTGTCAAAAACTTCTGCTTAGATTTGTTTATACCACCTTCTGTCCTAGGGATGCCTGCATTTAACACACTGATGTATTAGGTGTCTATTTGCATGCATGCATACTAAGATGTAGCTGTAATACATCATAAGCCCTCCGTACTAATTATCACATGCTAATGTGGCAAATTAACCATGCATTAGTTTCCATCAAAAGCAGATTTCCTTTGCATACAAGGTGCCAGATACAACTTCATGTGGCCTGATCAGAGTGGTGCATGATAACCACTTGGATACACTTTCCATGCTATTTTGCTGACATAAATCCAGTGATAAAAGCTTAAGAAGCCACAGAGGGTTTTAACTTCACAGTGTTTACTGCACTGATAAGGCAACTGGATTTCACTGCCTGAATGCATTCCCAAGGGCACACTGATACACAATGTTTTTTGGATAGTGGTAACAGCAAAATCCAACCTCACTTTTCAGATTTCTTAAGGTGTCTTGTTATTTTTGCCAATGCTGTCTTCGTGTGGTGCTGACAAGCTGCCACAGCAAACTCAGCAGGAAGTTACCGTGACTCTTTAAGCAAGTCTAGAGGCAGGAAGAAGCTGGAAACACAGGCTGTGTTTACAGTAGGAAATAACTCACCTAAGGGTAGCATCAGAGCCAGGTCCTGTCTCTCTCCCTGAGGCTCCCAGTCCACAGGATTACACTGACTGAAATTCCTCGCCCTGATCACCAGAGAGCAAACAGCTTTTCTGTGGCTGAGGCAGCTGTTCCTCCCTCCTAGACCATGGATACATGTGTGACAAGCAAATTACATACTCATCCTTGCACATTTTGCACAGATGTGGCTGCTAGGACGATTTAAGTCTTGCTGGAGGTGTGTGGATGGAAGTATAGAAACTTCCACTGAGCCACAGAGTCCATTGCAGCTCACAGGAGGTTCACAGGAGCGCTCTTCCAAGCCAAGGCTGGCTCTCAGTGGATGTAATTGGCTGTCTTTGCTCCAGGGAAGATGAGGAAACTAAACAGCAGTCTTTTTGCTCAAATATCTGAGCTTTTTTTTAATTTAAAAAATACAAGTTTGTAACTCCTAGCATATGGATACTCAGTATCAAACATAAAATGTTTTTCCTTGGAAGCACTGGAAACACCTGCTCTATGCATAATAATGGAACATAAAGCAGAGCAACCCAAGTTTCAGACAGCAAATTTCAGAAAAGCTGTTACAAGTAGAGGTTCACAGGCAATAAAATTGCTGTCAGCATTCAGCTGTAAAGGATTATAACTGCTGGGCTGGTAAGAGGACTCAGGCATTACAGAAACCCTAACTAGAAAGGAAGTAATTTGCCTACCCATACATGCTTGCACTTAGTCATGTCACTGCCATCTTGTCTCAATTTCTATCCAAGTGAGGTGACCATGGTCTGTATGTAATATTTACCACGATGTGGGTCTGCAAACATCTCAAGTGCAGCTCATGGTGCCCCTGCAGCTCCCAAGCAGCCCAGGCCCACAGCTCCCCTGGCCTGGGTGAGACAGTCCATGGGCTTCTGTGGCAGCTGAAATGCCAAATTTTAACTTTCAGCTACTGAAGCTCTTTCACCCTAAAATACAAGATCTTCAAACCAGCCTTTTCTCAAAATCTGATTTTTTCTGAGCAGTTACTTTCCTCTGTGCTATGCATTTAATTGTCCAGAGCTTCAAGCTGCCTGTCTGCACTCCTAACACATGTTCTTGCAGCTTTTATCAGCCTTGCTGCCATTGCCAGCTCTCTGAGACATCTCTTCCCCTGGAATTGTTCAAATATCAGTAGGGGGCATTATTGTCTGAGGCTGCCTGGTCTCAGAGTGCTGCCTGTGGTTCCTTATTCCATTCCTTATTCTGCATGAAGACTGTCCTTGAACAGATTGTGTGGTGACTAGAGAACTAGGACAACTTTGGTGGGTAATCCTATGGGAGTTAATGATCCTAGAACCTAGCCACAGTTGAAAGGCTTGGACTATAACTATTATAGTCACACATTACATCTGCTATCTATTTGAAGAAATGTTCTGTGGCATAAATTTGTCCATAAGAGTCCCATCAGTAGAATCAGATATTTACAGCTCGGAGGAGTTTGTTTGGACTTTCTTTATAAGGCAGAATCTTGTAAAAGGAAACAGAAGAGGAATACAGTCTACAAGTTAGATTCAAAGTTGGGAATATGCCTTGAGGTTTCCAGGCAGAAGAGTGGTATTTTGCAATTTTACTTTTAAAACAGTTTATTTAAAGACCCCAGATCCCTTTCACCTCTAAATTTTCAGAATGTGTCAGCACGCCTCTGGTCAGATTTTCTTTTAATCTTTGATTTTGGAATTGGTAAAGTTGTCTTCAAATATGACCTACAGAAGTGATGACATGAGCTTGTGCTTGTGCTCTGGATCCAATTCATTCACATACAGAGGAACCAGCAGAGGGATCTATGTGCTGCTAACACCCTGAAAATAGGACTTACAGAATCTCTGTGCATACTTTGGCCTTGAGACTGCTAAAGGGAGTGAATTTCTGCTCAAAATTGGACTTCAAGCTACAATGTGATTTTCACACCTGGGCTTTGCTTACTAAAGATTTCTATTACAGCCCTAGGACAAAAATGCTAATCCAATAGCTTTCATCCTTCCAGCATCTCTGACCTGTCTCAATCCCCAGCCACATTCTGGAGTATGCTCTGGATAGAAGGATATGCTGCAAGGCTGAACAGATAGCCCGGTGCTTCTTTGAACAGTTGTGTATTTAGTCACTAGCCACTATGAAAGGGTTGGATTAGTTTTTATTGTGTAGCCTTCTCTGTGGAATAGCTCAGTCATTCATGCAAAGAAAGAGCAAAAGCTCCTCCTTTCTTCCATCCCTGCTCCAGTACTCAGGTGAAACCCATCAGATCTGCGCTGCACACAGTGAAAAAATGCAGAGGATTATTCTGTCCCCTAAACTGAATGTAATTGGGGATGCAGCTGCATCTGAATTAGCACAGGAATTGTCATCAGGACTAACCCCTCAGACCATCTGACCCAGTGTTCTTCACAAGAGAGTGCCAACACCATCTGACTTGGAAAAAGAAGCAAGAAAACCTAATAGTGCTGCTACAAACGTTAGCTTTGGTCTGGGCCCATGAGGACTGGCAGCTTCTAAATGCTTTGAATAGTGCACTGCTGGTGAATATAACTCTTGGCTGCTCCAGCTCTCCATATGGCAGCAGCTTCTTTCAGACCTGTAATAAAGAAAGACAATGGTAAAGACTAGGAAATACCAGAAAGCTGCAAAGAATTCACACATTTAAATCAAGCTTAAGTGAAAGACACAATTTCCAAGGTATTGGTTTGCATATTTACTGTATTACCTGCATCCCATATCAAGAATTACTCATTCCTGGCAGCATTTTTGCCTGTGAAACACAGAAATTGCAACTACACTTCCTAAAAAAGTCCAGCACTTTACCTAAAACAGCCCAATGCCTTTTGCCAAACTCACCTGCAAGGAAATATTTTTTCATTAAATGCTTGAGAATTCACAACAGACGTCAGGTCTGACTTCAGTGTAAGCATCCCTTCATGTGACATACCATTTTTGTGTGTGGAAAGGAAGATAAAAGCCCTTTCACAACTGGGTGCTACTCTACAAGCTAATCACTACACTGATGTGCAGATGTTCTTTTCATACGACCTTTTTCATACTGCACACAGCAGGTTGTTTAGGCTTTCTGTAAAGAAAATGGAAAGAAACCCAGTGGGTGACTGGAGTGCTGCATGTTTGTTATTATCCACCTCCCCCATCACAGCATCATATGAGTCATTGTGCCTGTGATTTCTATTTTTTTAACATCTAGTGCAGTCACTAGCAGTTGCTGCTGCAGTGGCACTGCCTGTGGAAAATTCAAGGATTGAGAAGTGAGGACAGATTTAAAATCTACAATTTCAATCCAAGTGGTACAAGAGGAAGAGCCTAATTTTCTATATCATTTCAGGCGTGAAGCAGAAGGTGACCCCGTGGAAATAATTTTAATAATATAAATGAGATGGGATGTGTCATCTGTAAGTGAGGGAACAGGGGGAAGGCAGCTGCAGCTCACAGGGGGCTGTAGCTGCAGGGAAATGGAACAGTTTCAGATGGAGACGATTTTTCTGTCAGCACAAAGCACATGAGGGGAGAGCTGGGGTACGGTCACAGACAGTGGTGCTTTGAAAGAGTAGGGAAATGATCCAGTCTGAGAGATGCTCTGTCTTGCTGAGACATGAATGGAAGGAGCCAAACTCCCTGCTCAAATATGCAGGCAAATGTTACATGTTTTGTACTACAAGATAAAAGAAAAGAAAAGAAAAGAAAAGAAAAGAAAAGAAAAGAAAAGGAAAGGAGAGGAAAGGAAAGGTAAGGAAAGGAAAGGAAAGGAAAGGAAAGGAAAGGAAAGGAAAGGAGGGAAAAGAGTACCTGTGTTGTTGTTGCCTTGGAGAGTTTTTTTCCATCCTATGTATGAATTCTCCAGCAAACAGACAGATGCTGAATCCATGTTACATCCTTGAGGCCCTGTGTTCCCAGAGAAGTGGAGCATTATTCTTTGCCTTGTTTTCATTTATTTTGATGTGCTAGTTAAAAATTGAGCTCATAGGAACTTACTTCCTGGGGCAGACAGAATCCAACAACGTAGCCAGCTTTATTACCTGGCCTGGCTCTCCCAATTCACTTCTGTGGTACCTAGGGCTGCTGTCAAGGAGGGCAAGGTTCTAGTTAAGTTGTGGGAAAGTTCACTGGGACTAAACATTCCCACTTGAAAACAATGCCACACAAGGATTGGTAGTTGGCATTGCCTTCTGGCTGGCCTGGAACAGGATCATCCTGAAAAGCAGGACAACCAGTTTCCATTCTTTGTCACAGTCTGGCTCTCAGAGCAAGAGATAAAGAGAGCATTTGGTCTCACTGAGGAGAAAGATCTGAACCCTTTCAGGCAGTAGCCACCTACAGACTCCTCAGTAGGGAGGAGAAGGGTGGAACGACCACCACTTCCCGAGGTAGTGGGCAGTGGGGTTTATGAAGCAGAGGAATCATTGTAACTCATCCCCTGTTGGATTTGGAACCACAATGGTTGTGCATGCATGCAAAAACAAATTGCTGAAAATGAAAGTAATTGTCCTGAAGGAAGACTGGGGTGCAAAGCAAGGATTTCTTAGCATTAGGCTTGATGTTTCCCATTATATTGCAAGGATGGACACAGCTCTCAAGCTGCCGTCCTGGGAGGAGATATAATGCCTCCTTGTTTCATATCTGTGTGTCATTAAATGAAGGTGACAAAAGTTAGGCTATGCTACACTGGGGCAAAGCTCACATCTTACGAAAAGCAGATACAAAGACCAAGAGGCTGGGCTGTTCAACCATCAAGCGAAGCAGGGATAGTTATCTTCTATGTCCAGACCTCACACTTTTGCTATGGAGGTGTAACACATAAAACTGATTGCTTTCCTGTAAAATCATTTCCTAAAAATAGGCTATGCACTGCCAAAACCTTATGTGAATGAAGGGCATCATAGCTCATTAGAGGTGCAGAAGGAATCCAGGGAGTGAGGATGATCTGTGGCATAAGCAGTCTCAAAGCAAAAAAAATTTCTCTCCTGTGTGGCAGCTCATTGGTACCAATGCCAATAATCTCTCAGGATTTCAGTGGGGTGACCTGTAAGAGATGGCTGAAGAGAGGATCTTACAAAGGACTGCTCATCTTGGTGAATTTCAGGTGTCAGTTTAAACTTCAGCATTGGAGCTAACCAGTGACAAACTAGGCATCCCAAAATATATTCTAGCCGCAAGCTACCGGATATTTTTCAGAGAGTTACAGATGGATACTTGGGAGCCACAACACATGCTTTAAAAAAAATGGAAAGCAAATATTCTGCTAATCACAAGCTGGCAGAAAGAACTGTTAAAAATTCCGTCCCCAAAGAGCTCATGAATAAAGGAAAGAAGCTCTTTGAAAAGAGAGACAGAGCATGTGAAAGTCGAGGTGAACCATATCTTTATTTGTTATCACCAGCCTGAAGAGTTAAACGCTCTTTTATTTTGTTACAAACACTTACATGTAGAAAAAAGGAAACTGCTCTGCTGTGAAGACTTTGTTTTGTTATTTTATTAAAGAACAAATTCCATTTCAAGTTACCATTCGCTGGTGTTAGTTTTGTTTCTCAAATAGAAGCAAGGAAGCCCTCTGGTACTGAAACCCAGCTGACACTGGATACTTTTAGCAGTAACATGTAGACTGCATTTTATTTAATTTACAAAATCAGGTGCCTAAGGCTTTGTAAAGGCAGATCTGCAGCTTTAATGCATCCCCTTGTGACAACAGGCTGGAATCAGCCTTTATACATGCATAGTTTACAGGAAGAGGCAGAAGGAATAGAAGGGGCATACTAATTAAAAAAAAAAAGTGAATTGATAAATTATACCTCACAATATACAAAAAGGAAGGTAAGACCAGATGTATCAAGCCAAGTCAAAGATCAAAATTTATGTAGTCGCAGTTTGGTGAACACACAGAGACACTGCTCATTTTCAGTCGTGTCTCTTACCAACAGTAATTCTCATGGAAGCAGAACACTGCCCTCTGTTAGAGGAATTCCTTCCAGGAAGAGTGGGAAAATGAAAGAGGTTGTGGTGATAGGAGGCTCTCTTTATGCAGAACAGCAGATGTGAGAGGGTAGGTCAGAGCACACAGGGCTGGGAAAGCAAGAGGCAAGAGCATCATCAAATATGGGAGTCATTCTCAATGAACAGGGATGCCAGGCACTGAAGCTGAAGGATTTGTAATGACAAGACCTGGCTAACAGGTCTCATAAACATCCTGTGTGGAAGAAGAGTGATTAAATGGATTGCATTCCCCCTGCATGTAGAGCCCTCTCATGCCCTGCCACAGTGACAACAACCAGCATTGCTCCTGCCACTTCCAAAAATGCCTCTGGGTGGGACATTGCTCAGTGCAGCAGGAAACTGGTCTCTAACCACCTGTGTAACGTTTCTCATGGATTCTGGGCCCATACTCTCCTACTTTCTGCTGGACAGCTCTTCACCTCAGCAGTTAAATACGTGACAGTGCTGTCACCTTAAACAGGCAGACTACAGAACACCACGGATAGCAGAGCACCATCAATTCAGTCGCTGAGTGACACGAGGTACTAAGAGTGATGAATCTTTCCGACATGGACAAGAAATTATTGATTTGAATAATCGCCCGAGAATATTCACATGACACTTGAACACAGTTGCTGTCATGATTACCAATGTCTCTCTTCCTCACAGAAAGTCTATAATTGGCAGGAGTGTCTTAGATAATTTATACAGCAACAAGATTTTCACACTCTCCCAGTTTTGGATAGTTGCTAATATTTCATGAGACAGTCATTTTGTCATACAAGGGAGCTTTTGGCACATCTGTTGATGCCGACTGTCATTGATTTTTCCATTTTCCTGTCTTTTTTATTCATTGTCACTAGTACTGATTCCTTTTTTTGTATTGTGGAGATTTATATTTAGTTGAATTTAGATTAGTGCAAATCTTTTTCTATATTTAACAGAAACATCTACTTCAAGTCCATATATGAATGGATTTCCTGTTATAAAAAAAGTGCCCTATTGCTTAGTAGTTTGCCTGTACCATGTTGTTAAATAAGTGAATGGCTAAATAAATCAGATTTTTGCTTATCTAACTGTTCTGCATTCCAAACTAAGCAGACCACTCCAAAAAACAAGCAGAAGCTGTCACCACTTCAGGAGGAGCTAGGAAAGAGCTATTTTCTCCATTGCTTTGCTGTCATGCTCATGCTGATTGCCATGTGCTGCTCACTTCTGTGCTCAGAAGGATCCCACTGCTAGCAGCAGAAGCAGGGGTTGGTGCCCTGCTTGTGGGACTGGGAAGTCTTCTAATTCTCTTAGTATCACCATGAAACTAGTGTATATATTTAGCTGTCATCCTTAGAAGTCTTTTTGCTCTCTCTTTGTATAGAATAGTCATGTTTGCTTACCTGTTTAACAGCACATGCTCATTTCACCTCATTTTACCTGCAACAAGATAAACAAAGCCTTAACCCTCTTTGGCAACACTAGCAGTTACCCAGCCCTTGGGCTTAAGGAATGAAACACTGGGATCAGAGCTGCGCTTTCAGTACACCCAGTGTCCTCACCACCTCATAGGCACAAGTCATTTCAGTGACAGCGTTGCTCAGCAGCAGATTTTTTTTTCTTTTTTTTTTACTCCTGTATGTGTTTGACATCAGTGTGTGAAAAATTGCTACTAGAGGGCAGATACTGATCATGATACAGCTGTTACTGGCTGCCAGGTACTGCAGAGATTGGGGTCACTGCTTGCTTTTTCCAAAAGAGAGTTTAACGAAATCTTGCTCTTTGGAGGCAAGAAAGCATTTATCCCCTCCAAACAAATTCATAGTCCTGAGGTAAAATGACATGAATATGTATAATTTCTTTAATGAATTACATAAATTTGTAAGAGAGGTTTGAGGCATATAACACTTTTAAAGTCCCTCGTTGAGCTCTCTCTGCTGCCTGCATTTAGCATTTGCTGAGTGGATATGCAGAGAGTTCCATGGTGCCTTCAGTCCCAAATGGCTTCACTGATGTTTTTGGCTGAAACGGTTTTCCTTGGCAGGATGATTAGGCAGCAGCACACTCCATGGATGTTGCTTATTACCTCTTACAAGACTGGAATCACTGGTGCTCATCCAGTTTTACATACTGGCTGGTTGGCCTGCAAGCTCTGCTGAGCTGTGATTATACCACAGGCAGACTACTACATCCCTTGGGATTGTGTGTCCCACTACCCCTACCAAATGCATTTTACAAAGGTGGCATTTTAAAAAATTGAGTGGCTAAATCCCAGCAAGTTCCTACCAACAGCTTGCACAGATCCTTCTCTCCATCCTGCTGTGGAAAGGATAAGAGCACAAGTGCCCACAATTTGTGCAGCCCACAGAGGTAGTGAAAAGCAAGGGAGAGCAGAGGCATTAGGTAAATGGCCAAAAAAGCTGAGGCAGCCTCACATAGAGACACACAACAAAGAAGCCAGTGGATGTACCTGACTTCAGCTGAGCAAGGTTTGGAGTGCTGCAGTCCTATGTGTTGATGTTCATGAGCAGGTACATCAGTGACTCTGCTGGGTAGAGTCAGCTTCCAGAACCCAACCCTCTGGTATTCTCTCATTCAAAGAGGCTGTACATACAGAGACAGCTATAGCACAGGTATAGAAGGTGATGTGAGGAGAGGATGTATGGGTTGGAAACATTCCAATGTTTGCTTCAGGTTAGAGATATAGCTCTGTCTATTGGACTGTAAAGGGTGGCTTAACTGTTCCAGCTCCCAGCTGTGAGCCCATCCTCTGCCTTTGTCTGTAAAAGCTGATTTATTCCCTGAGTGGTCACATCAGAAGTGATTTGGGCAATACAACTCTGTGACACTACATTGAAGCTCAAGTTCAGGCCAGGCAGTGTCTTCTTATAGGTCCCACATTTTATCTACCAGCCTTGTGCAGATGTCTTGGGCAACCTAAACAGTCCAAAACTGCACTAGGCACCTACGCCTCAGCACATGAAGGGACTGTCTCTGCTACTAGCACACTCACACTGCTTCCAGTAGGTATCCCCTGTAAAACCTTGCATTAAGGAAAACACATCCCTACCCCGTGTAGAAGATGTGCTTAAACAGATTTGGGTCTACAAACTTCTTACTCCAGGAATAACGAATGAACTGTTTTGCATGAAAACTTTATCAGATTATGCTCTTTTTCCCATTGCAGGTTATTCTGAAGCAGACATGACAATAAATCACCACAACTCTATGAATATTTCATAGAAACACATTTCAGCTTATGGGTGTTCTTTTTTTCTTGAACGATTACGTCTGTGTCTTTAGCCATTCATCGTCTGTGATACGTGACTGGCCACTTGATTCAAATTACTGTAGTGTCTGGCTTTTGACTGGTTCATTAAATATTTCATAACAAGGAGGAAAAGTAGCACTGCAAATGACATTTACGTGAATATGCAAGAAGGTATTTGTGAAATCTTAGTCGGGATTTCTACTCACAAATGCTTTGGGAAGATTAATAGATACCTCTAAACACAGTTGAAATAGTGACTTTTTATTCCAGTGAAATATCCAATGAAACAATGAAAATTATGATGATAATGATTACTTGGCACTGTTGCTCTAGTTAAAGGGATAGGGGTCCAGCATTCTGAAGTCTTTCTAACACTGGACTATAACTCAGAAACTTAATGAGAAACAGAGTAGATGGTATCTCTTGCAATGGTTTTAAGTAGTGTAATAGTTCTTGAACAAACTGAAAAACAAATCTCAGAAGGCTGATATTTGCCTTGAGCCATGGGGGCTCAACACTAGAATTCATAGACTGTAACAAAATAAAATTTTATGTAGCAACAAGCATTCCTGAAAACCCTCAGTTCTTGTGTGTATCTCTTGTAACACAAGTTGATTCTTCAGATTATTAGCTACAAAATCTGTAAGGCAGAAAAAAAAGAGGCTGGAGGAAGGAGCACTAAGCTTTTAGATTTGATTTCCCCCAAATGATTATCAGCTTTTCAGGAGCAAACTTTTCAAAGGTTAAACTTTTTATTAAATTCCTGCATGCACGTTTAGTAGTCCTGTCACTCTGGAAGCATTTAGCTATGCATACAAACACCAAGTAATGTGAAAGTGCTCCCAAACCTCTATCTGTCCTTCCCATTGAATGAGAGCTCTGTACGGGCTTGGAAATGGGAAGCTCCCATGAGAAACAAAAGCCTTAGTGAAGTGAATGACAAAAGCACCATTGACTTTCGGAGAGGCTGGGAGCAGAGGTGCTGTTACACACACGTGTCCACCTGCTCAGGTGATTCAACCTTTTGTTGCAGGCTCAGTGTACGCTCGGTGGTTTATTCAAGCTGTAATGGTCTCTGGGTTGCTCTGGTGCAGCCCGACCGTAGCAAACACCACCATGTGAAGGTGACCTGCCACCGCTGTCACAATTTCCCTGGTGGGAAGGAACCTTCCTCCACCAAGGATGCAGGTGCCTGCGATATGTCACGTTTTCCTGGTGGATTTGGTGCCATGTACTCATCATAAGGATAGCTGCCCTCTGCTTTAGCACCAATTTCTGAGTGGAAGAGGGCAAGGAGTGTGGGCAGCAAGGAAGAAGTGTGTCGCCAGGGGGAGCAGAGGGTGAGAAAGGGACCCAGAGGGACAGGGGTAGGACAGTGAGGGGAGGCGATGGGAAGTACAGCAGAAGAGGAGGCTCAGGGGAGACTTCATTGCTCTCTGTGGCCACCTGAAGGGAAGTTGCAGTGAGGCAGGGGCAGGTCTCTTTTACCATGCCTAGCATGAGAGGACTAAAGGAAATGGCCTTAAGCTGGGACAGGGGAGATTCATATAAGCTATTAGAAACAAATTTTTCACTCTTAGGGTGGTCAGGCATTGGAACAGGTTGCCCAGGGGTGTATTGAAGTCACAGTCTCTGGAGGTGTTCAAGAGACACCAGGATTTGATGCTGGGTGAAGTGGTTTAGGAGTTACAGCCATAGTACTGGGTGGACACTCGGACTGAATGATTCTTTCGGAGCCTTGATGATTCGATGATTCTATGATTCTGTGGAGCCTGGAGGAGATTTGGGAGAAAGACGAGGAGATGCAGGTGGGCAACTCAGACGGCTGGGAAAAGCAGAGGGCTCCAGGAAACCGATCAGCCGAGGAGGCAAGGGCTGGGCAGCCCGGGAAGAGAGCAGGGAAGGGAACTCGCCGGGCCGCCGTGGGAGCAGGGGTGGGAGCTGGCACCGGGGACAGGGTGTGCGCTGAAC